>JAYMSP010007178.1:0-10359 GCA_036897095.1 Plantago elongata
GTCGGGACGCCGGCCCTAGGTATGGGGCCTTGGTGGGGAAGTGGTGGAGCCGGCCCGATACTTGTGGAAGCCTATTTTCACGAGAGGCCGTCGTGGGGAAGTGGTGGAGCCGGCCCCATATCTAATGACGCCCCCCCCACCGCGAGATAGTCATAGGTTCGTTTTATAAGTCGAGACGTATTATAACGACTTTAGAAGGTCGGACTATATTGTTCATATCAGTATTATATTCAATGGTTTGACAATCACATTTCAGGAAAAAAGTCAAACTTGCAATTACTTTATTTTGAGTCTAGACATGGTCAGATCAGATGCCCTATCCAGGCAGCAAGACTTGAGAAAACCCATAGTTAACTATTACTCCACCAGGGGACAATCCATAGCTAACTATTACTCCACCAGACACAATAAAACTCTATTACTCCACCAGGCGACAATGAAACTCAACTCAGTTGGTAAACAAATTCATCTAACTAATAGGTCAGGGTTCGAATCACCCTTTAACCGTTTCAAAAAATAAATCATCTTATTTCGAAACCGCACAATTAATATATAATATTGTAGAATTCTCAAAACTATCACCAAAACTAGGACTTTCACAAATTTTTATAGTAAAACAAAGATTAGAACCAAAGGAACGGTTTCAAATATGCCCAAATCAACAATATTAGGAAATTGAGAACACAATCGAACTGAATAACTGATACAGCCAAGTCTCAAGTAAATCTGTAAGTAACAAGTTACATAGATCATGAATAATGAAACTGGCAACCATCTATCTATATGTGGCAGATAGAGCACATTTCACCCATTTGTGTTCATCTACATCAATTACAAATAACCTTTTTCAACCATCACAATGCCTCATACCTCCATTTCTGAGTGAGTTGGGAAATTTAGGCCGTTAACCCTCTCCAGGTCTTCTTTTGAGAAGACTGGGAAAGGCCAAAGCAACTTTCTAGTGCCAAAGACCTACAACCAGAATAATGAAACCAAGTTTAGGATAGTCAAAACTCAAAATTGCATGACATGATGCTAACTCAGCAGGTGATCTGCTAGTGACCATATTCTATCTTAGTATTTACCATTATGGTATGTCACAGAATTAATCAAACACATTCATCCATTTTTAAGTTATATGGATGATATAACCACAACCAAACTATAGATATTTGAGTTCAATAATTTTAACTAAATGTCAAGCCCCAAACATTTGTCCACTTAGTACTGCAAAATTATTTTGAAAAAATAAACAGAGAAATTCCTTGTTGCATTTTCAAGAGATGCCGTGCCACCTGAGTGGCAAAGAGCTCAGAGCTCAGTCTGATGTCCCCAAGATAACAGATTCACAAGATCAGGAATTCTCAAAGTCAATCACGCGGAGGTTGAGAGTAGCTAAACTAGTGTCTAAGTCCTCTTAACAAGGACAGGGAAGAGTTTGACAAGTCATATAGTTACCACATTTAAGGGCCACGGTGTGGGTTACTTCAACATTCACCCTTTATGTGCGGGCCAGTGACAGTGGATGGACATAGAATGGGGAAAAAGTACTTCATTAACTACCATATTCACACTTTCCATTTAGTATAGTATGTTTTTCACCGTGCCACTTATGGTATAGTTGGTAAAAATTCTAATTTTGATCTCCTGTGATAAATCCATCACAGCGTACTTAAATTAAGCCAAATTCGCCTCCAATTCTAACAAATGAGTAATTTAGAAGAATTTCTTCCTTTTCTTCGGTTTTGCAAGGAGCAATTTATGCCTATTTCATCATTTTCTACGAATTAAGGGCGAGTTTGACCTAATTCAAATTTTTCGAGCTGTTTCACCAGAATACCAAAATTTAAATTTTTGGCAACTTACGGCACAAAAACTGACAGTGGAAAATGTACGGTACTAAATGGGCAGAATAGAACTGATTATTGTACCCAATGGAGAATTTTTGCCACAGTGAGTAGCCCACACCCAAAGTTTTGGGGCCTTTTACAAGTGCCAATGCTTAGCAATGGCCCTTTTCCACTAAGGCAATTTTCAATGAGACTTTTCCCAATTATATTGAACTACATGTTACTGGCCAAGGCAATCTACGATGAATTGTAAACAAGAATTCCAAGGTGATATTCACAATTGAGAATATAGAGTTTAACCTGCTCAATGTTCTTCCTCCGCCCCAGATCGTACTTCCATCTCACTGACTTTTTCTTTTCATGAACCTGCAACATGGGACAGCTATGCAGTTAACAACTTTCATGTAGATTTTGGAGATTACTTCTGCATTTACAGAATCTATTCACATTTAAACTAAAAGGAATTTCGAACACCCTGTTCTGAACTAGAGTCCTAGCCTCTCAACTTCAAAAAAACTAGTTTAGTGGGAAACATTTATAAGGAAGTAGTTCTAGTAAATCAGGCAAGTCATCAAAGATGGGCTGTATCAAGAGTTCATACAAGTTGCTACATTTCAACCTATATAATAGAGCTACAATAGGTTCATATTCCTTTAGTCAGGAATTCATTATATTTCTTGTAAGGGTGGTCGCTCAAAGGAGTGATTTCATTTAGTGAAATTTGCAGATATCCACCTCTGATGCAATAGCTTCATATAACCACACATTGTTAAAAGTTGTTTTCAAGGCAAGTCAATGGCACCCCGGATGGTGTTATTGATGACATGTGCTTCTAAAAATGCCCAAAGAGTGTTAAGGAGCTTTTGATCAGTTCAATGGAATGGGAGTATTTGTAAATTTGGTTTTAAAAAAAAAATCAAGGGGTTTAAAAGTAATTATTTGAGCAATGAGAACGCAATCTTCCCCAACATATTGATGTGTTCTCCCTTCACTAGTATTACAGTGATCTGTGATATGATGGGATTTCATCTAACTAAATCATGAAATTTGTGATATGATTGATTTGATTGTATGTTCAATTGTTTGTAATTAGGAGCCAGTTTAATTTATGAGAGCTAAGTGTTAAGTAATAATCAAACTAACCAATTACACTACTAATAGAGCAAAATATATTAGTAAAAAAGTAACCCATATACAATATACTCCCAATATAATAATACTCTCCTTAATTTTTGTGCATGAACAGTAAAGTGGATTGCTTCTCCAGGATGGAGGGAGTAATAGTATATCCCTTATGTATCCCAGCACAACCAGTAATTATAACAATGCACCCACGTGCACTAACTCATTTGGGGCGGACGGAGTACATTCTTTTTTATGACAAGCAATAACAAATGCAAGATTTGTTTGGAAGACAGTTGTATGAGAAAATACATGTGCTGTAATTTAAGGATATAGATTTTTAGCGGAAAAGAATTTCATATGTAAATACATGTGATTTACCTCCACTGAAGTCGTATTGCTCAGCAGTAGTGATGCATGCATGACCACAAAGCACAGAAGACTCAGCGCAAAAGCTAGATTCAGAACTGCATCAAGGCACGGAATCTGTAAGAAACAGGACAGGCATGAGAAAGGAAAATAATGCGGTGATACAATATCACTACTCTAAGTATGAGTAAAATTACCAAAAGCCAAGAAAGTGACAGTCAGATTGCCGGGCGAGCTCGTAGGATGCTTAGCTTGTCGAAAAAAAGCAATGAAACTTGGAAACAGTATTAAAGTATCCATCAATGTCTCCAGAAACGTGTAGAGCTATAACAGCAGAACGTGAAAAAATTAACTTGGGCATCCCATGACGATCAATAAGTTATCATTATCAAAGTACAATTACACACATCAAGCAAAATAGAAGAAGCATTCTCAAATGTATGTGGTATAGAGCCAACTTAAGGAATAGAAAAAATAGAAGCCACCGGATAAGGAATTATAGACGCCAGATAGAGCTATGGTGTCTCCTGTCTGAATCAGAATTAGATAGCATTTTAAATGAGTCTCCTAACTTTGTATGTTTGCCTTACTATTTTAATGGACTAGTATAGTTTACAAATTTAACTGATAGAAGGCCACATATACCTCAATTAAAATTTTACTACTCTATAAAAACCAACACAAATTTTATCAACTCAATTAAATTTGGTTATTATTCATCAATTATATCTCAATTAAAATTCGGTCAATTAAAGTTCCATGACAAAGAGCCTACTAGTCACTCACGAATACCAGAGACAATAGTTAAATATCACTAGTGCAAAAGCATTCATGTCTTCACTTTAAGCGCAGATATTTTATATTGCAAAATTCATTCTGAAACAATTAATTCTCACCACAAATAAGAGAAAGAATTTGTAGTTGCGTGCCCCAACACAGTTGACAACCCATATGCAATGATGGTCCATCTTAAGAACACAACGTTGGCCTGTACGTAATACAACATATTAAGATGTACAGCAATAAGGAGATTAAACTGACATAGTTATACTAATCGGGATTTGGTAAAGAAGAGTGAAGTTTAGACAACAGGGAACCTTCTCAGAGTTATCCCATATAGCAAGGGAAAGGCACCCATAACAGAGATAATGTAAGCACTTAACAAAATGACAATGAATAATGCAAAGTATAATCTGGATAAGAATTACGATCACTAACTTCAGTTCTGTTCATTAACTTCTTTCTTGTTTGGGCTTATATAACACAAACAGAAACTTACAGACTGAGCAATGATGACACCTCGGTGGCTTGCCGTTTTGACAACGATCGCAATAGCCTACTGGAGGCCTTATTTCCATCACATGTGAAGACGATGGCATAGATTCTGTACTTTCTGGTGCTAAAGAAGCGGAAGATATTGAATTATCATCCTCCAAAGCCTGCTCTGGCAACATTTTCCAGTTAGCAGGAACAGCACCAGGGTCTTGAAAGACAGCCTTGAAATAGCTCCACATGAATAGTCCAAGCTGCAGTTAATCATGAAACATGAGAGTACAATATTACTCCATTCTCAATTTTTCTTAACACAATTTCGTATTCTTAACTCTACTACTGTTACTCTCTCTACCCCTACTTAACGTTGTGGACTGGAGTCAATCTATTACAAACAACACGATAACCTTTATTATTAACTCTGCGCTACTGTTACTCTCTCTACTCTTCCTTAATGTTGTGGACCGAAGTTACTCTATTACAAACAACAGGATATCCTTTATACTAATGGATAATTTTACGATAGACGAAAGACAATTCATGCCTACTTAACTTTAATTACTCAAGCATCGAGAGCTAAATCGGATAATATAAACTTATTAGTCAATAAGAAAGAAGATATGCAAGTAGTATATATGAAGCAAACAACAACGAAAAGGAATTCTATTCAATTGCCAGAAAAAGCACATCAACAAACGTGAATTACATGAGTAAAATAAGCAAAATTAGTATGTAATTTGATCAGATTAAGCCGAAGTGAAGTAATTTTTATATAAAATCTATCTAGGAATTCAGTGAAGAGAAATGAATAGCAAAAAAAGGTAGTACCAGGAGATGGAAAAGAGTGACGATGAGAAAGTAGAAGAGCGAAGTGGCGCCACCATGGAGAAGATGAGGACCACAAGTGATGAGAACAACGGCGTCGTATGAAACGGCAACAATGGCGAAGACGAGGAAAATCATAAAGTAACCAAGAAACTTGAGGCCAGAGCAAAGCCTAAACGGATTAAGATCCATCCCCAAACTGCAATGGCTTCTTCCTGCCCCTAAAGCCCGAGGCACCACCACCAATCTCCGCCGTCCAAACAACCGTTTCAGGATCGGAGAAGCCAGATTTCTACTTCCAGACTCAACTCACTGTTCAGTTTCTACCATCATTTTCTTTCTTTTTTTATTTGTTTTTTACAACAGTAGTACTACTTAATATCTTTATAAGAGTCACTAATCACCTTTAAAAAAAAAAAGCTGGAAGTTGCGAACGTATTGTACAATTTGGTAGCATGTGATTGGGGTTCGAGACCATCTCCAATAGTGACGATATCATGACGCGTCACGTCATTTTTGCTGCAGTGGTGACTCGTCGTCGTCACGTCGTGAATGTCACGTCATTTTATTTTTTAACTTTAATTTACATATAATTAAATTATTCAGAAGTTGAAATTAATCAAATTGCATTTTATTAAAGACGTTTTATAATTTATTGAGATAGAACAAATCAGGAATATATTACAACATAGTGCGGAAATGAAAATCAGACGAAGATAACATTCAACAAACAGACAACAGAGAACATCGAAAATAATCAAACACACAACCCCGACTGGAGAAGACTCATCTTCAATGTAGCCTCGAGATATGTTCCATTAAGTTGTTTGTTAGCTGGGTGTGCGTGATTACACTATGCATCCGGCGTAAATTGGTCATGTATTCCGGAATAGTATTTATTGTAGACGGTGCCCGACGGATAATAGAGTTCGAAAAATATAGCCATTGGAGGTTTTTTTTTAAATAATTCAGATTTAATTTTAAAAAATAAAATTAAAATTAAAAAAAGGCCAAATGGTCGTTGCCACCAACGTGTCCAGGGACGGACGCAGAAAAAATTGTCCGGGGGGCGACCGTTACTCACAGACTAAAAAATTTTAATGTATCATGTTTTAGGATGATAATTGATGTTAGTTCGAGAGAAATTTTATTATATGAATAACACCGATCACACTAATTTTATAATAAAATATTATAAATTCAATAAATATAATTTATTTACAATATAATACCATTATATTCAAGAAAGAAAATAAGAAAATTTCTTCATCGGATGATTTTGAACTTTTTATAGATATTTGCTCAGAAACCAATTGAGAGTAAGTGATTATTGAAAACGGGTCCAACTCAGAATTTGAAACAATCTACTACTAAGAATCAAATTTTGTGGAAAAAAAATTTGAAAAGGGTAATTAGAGTTCATCATTATCCAATTGAACTTATGAGCAAACTAAAAAACTAAAGAAAAGAAACGAAAAAGACGAATTGGCTGTGAGTCAAATTCCAGAAAATGTCACAATTCGACTAAGCAAACGAAGTAGACAAGTTCAAGAAAACTGCAATTTTTAGCCATTTTTTTTCCGAACTGTAACAAATGTAACCTTGAAAGAAATGGAGCAGTAGCGAAATGGATAATTAATGTACTTTTCTCTGACAAGTGAAACAAAATACAGATGAAGCTCTCAGTTTTTTCTTTTTTAAAGGAAACATAACGAATTACATTACAGACTCTTAGTTGTCCAGTAATTTACACAATTATTTGAACAAGTAAACATACAATATTATTAAATATATTAATTCATAAGGGGCATATTAATAATTTTAAAGTAAAAATTCGGGGCAGCAAATTGCTGCCCCCTTGCTCCTTAGTGCATCCATCATCCGTGCCTGAACGTGCCATAACGTCAACATCAAGGTTCCTGCCGTGCCAACCGCCGGCCATGGGGCTCTCGTTGGAGCCCCTACGGTTGAACGTGAGGCACGACAGGAGGCTATGACTACTCCGCTTGAGAGTGGTCTTATACTTGTAACTACAGCTTCCAAACCATTCAAACTCCGAATTGAGCATAACAAAAGCAGAGAATAATTTGTTGGTTCAAGAAACTGTTCTTTCTTCCTTATCCAATATTCCAGAATCCGTTAGTTCCAGCATATAGGAATTGAGCTACCTTTAATGGTCAAATTATAGTAACTTACTAATCTTGATATCAAATTCACATGGCTGCAGGCTCCCATTGTACGACGTGAGAATATTGTTGGTTTTGAAGATGAAGCAGAGAAGTTGATTGGATATCTCAGAGAAGAAAAAGACCAACTTGATGCCATCTCAATTATTGGAATGCCAGGTCTTGGAAAAACTACTCTCGCAGGAATGATATTTAACAATCAAGACATGATCGAAAGCGAGTTCCCCACGCGCTTATGGATTTATGTATCTCAGGAGTTTAAAGGGAAAACTATATTTCTTGAAATCTTGAAATCATTGATGACCAAGGTCCCTGATGACATGACTGATAAAAATGATCAAGAGTTGGCCCAGGCAGTCTCTAATCTCTTACAGTATAGGAAGTTCCTGATTGTGTGGGATGACGTGTGGACAACTGAAGATTGGGATGTACTGAAAAGTGCTCTACCGATGAATAATAAGCTGGGTAAGGTAATAATTACAAGTCGAAACGTGGGTGTGGGTAACTATGCTAACCGTTCTAGGCCTCCCCACCAACTGCGGTTCTTAACACATGAAGAGAGCTGGTTGCTCTTTCAGTTAGAGGTTTTCGGTAAGCCCAATTGTCCAGAGGAGTTGGAAGTTTATGGAAGACTTATTGTTGACGAATGTGACAGGCTTCCACTGGCAATAGTAGTCATTGGAGGAATACTTTCCAGGAAAGTTTCATCAGGGGATGTGCGTTCAATGAAAAACACTTGGGCAAAATCGGAAAATGTAAAAAACCATATTGCTGCTGATGATCCAACAAAGCGTTTGGAAAGAATCATAGCTTTAAGCTACAATAGACTGCCATATCACTTGAGAGCATGCTTTTTGTACTTGGGGATGTATTCCTGAAGATTTTGACATTCCAGCATGGAAATTGAGTCGCATGTGGATTGCCGAGGGGTTTATACAAAAGAAAACTGGTTTCAGCTTGGAAGAAACGCAGAAAGCTATTTGGATGATCTTGTTAGCAGGAACTTATTAAGAGTTGATAAGACGAATCGAGATGGTAAAATCAAAACATGCCACATTCATGATATGCTTCGGGATTTCTGCAGAACAGAAGCTGGAAAAGAAAGCGAAAATTTCCTTCAAGAAATTAAAAGATCCGCAGAGGGGGGCTTTGAACCTCAAGTGGCTGACATACATAAATTTCGCCGTCTTTGTATTCACTCCAACCTTACAAGTTTCTTTGATTCAAAGCCATGTGGTCCGCTTGTCAGATCTTTTGTGCATTTCTCTAAAGAAAATATCAACTCAGAAATCTTCTCTTATATACCTGCAGCTTTCAAACTTCTAAGAGTTCTAGAGCTCAAGCCTATCAGATTCAGCAAATATCCAAGAGACATGTTCCAACTTATTCATTTAAGGTATTTAGTAATATCACTGATCAAGCTGTCTAAACTTCTAGCAGCATTCTCAAAGCTTTGGAATGTACAAACTCTTTTAGTTAACACAGAAAGCCACACCCTAGAAGTTGAAGCAGATATATGGATGATGAAACATCTGAGGGATTTCAAGACAAATGCATCAGCTACGCTTCCAAAGCCAGCAAAAGAGGGTTCCGAATGTGAAAATATTAAACCTCTCGGTACAATATCAACCCAAAGTTGCACTGAGGTGGTTTTCAGTAAGGCACGTCTTGTGAAAAGATTGGCAATTCGTGGAGAACTAGCCAAGTTTCTTGATGAAAAAACAGGATCATTTGATAGTTTGGGGAAATTGAATAATCTTGAAAATTTGAAGTTGATAAATGATGCATTTCCTCAGTCAGTTTCTGAAAATCCTTTGCCGGGCCTTCCCTCATATCAACAATTCCCCCCAAAACTTAGAAGCCTGACATTGGTTGATACACTTCTTGATTGGAATAAGATGAGTATCCTTGGATTACTGGAGAATCTAGAGGTGCTCAAACTGAAGCATAATGCATTTGTGGGACGTTCATGGTTGGTGGTTGATGGTGGTTTTCGCAAACTTGTAGTCCTGTACATTGGCTACACAAATTTAGTGATTTGGAAAGCTTCAAAGCATCACTTCCGGAGTCTCAGAAGTCTTGAGTTGAATAACTGTAATGAACTCCAACAAGTTCCAATCGAGTTTGCTGAGATACAGAGTTTCACTATATTAGACTTTGAAGTCTTGTGAAAAAGCAGCAGAATCAGCGAGGAAAATTAGCCAAAGAAAGGCGGAGATGCAAATCACAAATATAGATCATGAATTCATGATCTCCATTTCACGCACGTGATTGATCAATGATCATTGTGCTCCTCATTGATTCTGCTTTGACACGTATGTAAGTGATAATTTCCTGTTGCATACGTATGTATATTATCAGCTTTTGCCTTCTACCATATAAACACATGTTTACTAATTTGTATATGAACATTATGCAGCCGCATTTTCCAGTACTGCTTCACTGGATAGAGAATGCTAGCTTCAAACCTTGGTTGAATGAGTGCGGATCAGTATTTCCTTTTTCAGTTATCGTTTGCCTGATTCCTTGAATTGGATTAATAAACGTGTGTTGTCACTGTATTAATGTGTGAACTAAATTTGTTGAAATGATGGACTTATGGTATATTTGTATTATCATGAATGATTAGCTTCGATTCCCAAGTTGGATTATGTATTCTGTCAAGATACAGAGAAGAAGGATTGAAGATGAAAGAATGAAAGAACAGATGCTAACAAGAAGAAGAAGTGACAAGA
>JAYMSP010007179.1:0-10357 GCA_036897095.1 Plantago elongata
GTATGTCAAGCACGGTTGACATATGCTTGCGGACAAATGATTTGTTATGTCGAACAAGGTTGACGTGCGCTTGGCGGCAAGTAACTTTGGTATGTCAAGCGAGGTGGATATGTGCTCGCTGGCGAGCAATTTGGGTGTGTCAAGCGAGGTGGACATGCGCTTGCGGGCAAGCAATTTGGGTGTGTCAAGCGAGGTGGACATGCGCTTGCGGCAAGCAATTTGGGTGTGTCAAGCCAGGCGGACATGCGCTTGCGGGCAAGCAATTTGGGTGTGTCAAGCAAGGCGGACATGCGCTTGCGAGCAAGCAATTTGGGTGTGTCAAGCAAGGGGGACATGCGCTTGCGGGCAAGCGATTTGGATGTGCCAAGCAAGGCGGACATGCGCTTGTGGGCAAGCGATTTGGGTGTGTCAAGTAAGGCGGACATGCGCTTGCGGGCAAGCAATTTGGGTGTGTCAAGCAAGGTGGACATGCGCTTGCGGGCAAGCGATTTGGATGTGTCAAGCAAGGCGGATATGCGCTTTCAGGCAAGCAATTTGGGTGTGCCAAGCAAGGCGGACATGCGCTTGCGACCAAGCAATTTGGGTGTCAAGCAAGGTGGAGACTTGTCGACATGCATAGGATGACTTGCTTGGAAGATGTTGCTTTGACCGAATGGTGTTGCCTTATTCAAAAGGGATGTTGCCTTACTTGGAAGGCATTGACTTGCCCGAAATGGGTGTTACCTTGCCCGAATGGGTGTTGACTTGCCCGAATGTATGTTGTCTTACTTGGAAGGTGTTGCCTTGCCTGAAATTGGTGTCACCTTGTCCGAAATGAATGTTACCTTGTCCGGATGGGTATTGCCTTGCCCGAATGGGTCTTGTCTTACTTGGAAGGCGTTGCCTTGCCCGAAATGGGTGTCACCTTAACTAAGTCAATCTACTAATTTGGGCTGCATAAATAATTAACATGTCCACGGGCCATGAATTCATGATCTAGCCCTAATTTGTGTGTTTATATACTGACTTGAAGTCTTGAACCACTCCAGTTATTCACGTTTCCACTGCTACAACTTGTCTTTTACTTCCGTCAACCATCATTCATGTTTATTTTCTCACAATTTGGTCTCCAAATAAAGATGAACAACAATATTCAAAGTAAGTCAGCTCTTATATTCATCTACTTCAGTTTTCCTTGTCTCATTTTAAATCTCTCGTTTCTTAAATATTTTCTTTGTGTTCTTAATTTCTCTTTCTCCAGATTTCATGTCAAGATGTGAATATAAAGGGAAAAAACTTAAGGAGTCGATGAGGATGTTGAGCGGTTGTCGGCATATAGAAGAAGATAGCGGTCGGCTGAAATTAGGGATTTAGGATGTTTGATGTATTGTGACTATTGTCTTCTGTAAATTAGTAGTGCAATGTATTATACTTGTCACAAATCATGTACAGTATGCTGGAATAATATTTACAGAATCAGATTTAGACTCTATATTTTATTGTTCATTTTAAATTTATGAACGTTTTTATTAATTTCTTGTTTATATTCGAGTTTAGGAATTAGAATACAAAATTATTTATTTTGTTCATTTGACTCATTTATAGTTCAGATCGAGTAATGCTCTGTGAAATGGTATGACAGTTTCTAGACGTGCATTATTTATGATGATGAATTGGTTTATGATAGAGTTTTAGACTAATTAATAGTCTAAGTAAGATATTAGCACATACCCATTAGCAGTTGCAATTATTTGTTGACGGTCTGTAAACATAATGTCATCACATATCACATTTTGATACGGTATGTTAACCCGTTACCTACCTTGCCTTTTCAGACCATATTTACAGACCAATCAATAGCCTGTCATAGTTTATTCGAGATGGATTCCATGTTTTCAGATGAAATTTGTAGTCTATGATAAATCATTTTCTTGTAGTGACATTTACCAGTCCACAATCAGAAGTGAATATTTTTCATGTAGGTCTTGAGCAAGGACCAACTTCGATGATGTATATATATATTTTTTAATGTTGGAGAATTGAATTTCTTCAAACTATATTTTAAATTTTATTCACATAGAATAATCACTTCAAGAACTCAATTCAGTAATGCATGTTCGTGTTGTGGTTATGGTAGTTTTTGAGGTGAACATATCTCTTAATAACTTATACTAGTTATGTAGGAGTAATTCTTGATGTTGTTCGAGAGAATGAATCTCAAAAAATAGTCTAGATTTTTCTTCATGATTCAACTCCTTCACAATATGCAATTCTTGTTAAGGATCATGCTACTTAGAACATTTGTGCTACTTAGAATTCAAGAGCTTATAATCCCAAAAGTAAGTAGACATATTGGTTGTATGCTTGAAAGTATTTGACGTAATTACAAGTGTTCAGTGTGTCTTAGATGTATTTCAAGCATTATAAGCAATGATATTTACCGTTGAAATTCATGCCATTTCAATTATTATCCGTTAGGCACAACATATTTCAAACTACTTAATAACCAAAATAGTCTACATTGAGCTTTGTCTCATCTTCAAAGGTAAACTCTTTTGTTCAAACATTTTTGTATACATAATAAATGCATTGTACTATTTATTGTCTTGTGTTGTGGACATAACTATGTCAGCTTTATGTGACTGTGCAAGTACTTTATGAGATATCACTCATGTTCATTGATACTTGTTGAAACACTTGTCTCATACTTTAGTTTTCTTCAAGGTATTAGAGTCAAGCTCTCCGAGTATAGTTAATTAAGTCTCTTTAGTCAGTAAATCTTGTGCAATCGTCTAATCTTCAATAAATTCATTCTGATGTTGGACGTCTTCTTCTTGGTCAACTTCAAAGATATAAAACTTATGGAATTGTGACAATTTTTTTCGTCACGTAAACGCTTGTTACTAAATTTCAGTGACAACATAAAAATCCATCACTTATTATAGTGACAAAATATTCCATCATACTAACTATATTTCCGTCACAAAGTCTGTTTTTATTTTTTTATTTTTGAATGAGTTCGTGACGAAACATAATGACGGATTTGTTACAAAAATATATTGTGACGGAAAATAATACGTCACAATATTAAGCCGAAGTGATGACATTTATTCCTTCGTTGATTAAGACGCAGTGACGGAATAAAATTCCATCACAGATTAAGACTCGGTGACGGAATAAAAGTTCGTCGTAGATTATGACACATTGTCGTACAGAAGTGCCTCGTTTACTTAGTGACGGACTCAAACGTGTCACTAAAATTATTTAATTTTAAATTTCTACTGAAAACTGCTAGCATCTTATAAATTCGCTTATGAATCCACATAATCACCGAAACAACATATTAAACATTCCAATATTCAATAATTCGAATCAGAATTTAAACATTCACCGATAAACTATCATTACATTAAAAATATTGTTCAGAATTCAAGTCAAATACTAGAAATCACCATAACTACTATCATTGGAGGAAGACATTCCAAATTCTATCCTAGCTGACAAATGTGCAAATATGTCTGCATACTCTCGAGAGATGGTCTCTTGACTCCCTACAATCGACGGATTATGTCGTCCTTTTCGTCAAGCTTCTCCTGCAATGACGTGATCTTTCTCCCTGCTCTTTGATATTATCTCTCTGCTCTACCAAAGTCTCATGTACCGGAGGTGTAAAGTTGTGGCTAGAGCCACCAAACCAATTACCCAAGCCAACTACACGTTGTTTCTTCGATTTTGGATTGGCTCCAAGGAAGACATCATTGATGTTATATTCTTCGTCGTCTTCATCAAATTCTTCAATGCGTGCCTCCACAATAGCCTGCAATATAATATTATTAATAACAAGTATATACATACTTGTTAAATGTATAATCCACTTCAAGAGAACTTAACATCATAAATGTTCCAAGTAGTACAACAAAACACCAAAAAAGATATCAAAATTGATCCATGACTATCAAAACACTAGCAACATGGCCTTAACCACACCTAAGCTAACACCTATACCAACCAACCAATTAACAAAGACCAAACAGAAACAACCAACACCAGTATAATATAATCCATGACCTTTGTGTGAAATAAAGTTTGCATATAACAAGAAGATAACAAACATTTTCATATTATAAAACACCAGCAAAATATCAAAACAGATCCATGATTATCAAAGCACTAGCAACAGGGCCTTAACTACACCTATATCAACCAACCAATTTAAAAAGACCAAACGGAAACGACCAACACTTATTGTATGATGTAATCTATGACCTTTGTGTGAAATGAAGTTTGCATATGATGAGAAGATAACAAACATTTTCATATTAGAAAGAACAAGAAATTGAGTACCATAAACTCATTCATCAGTAAATGAGTAATATTCAACAAACTCCATGATTATAAATTGATAATAATTTAAGAAAGAACAAGACATAGTTCACCATAGTAGTAACTTTTCCCTGCAATATGCTAGTAAACCCTTAAGAAATCCTTCACTTGTAGCAACAAATAGAAGAACTGGTCATAGCAAAAAATCAGTTCTAGCAGGTAATCTTCTCAAAAAGTTCATTGGATACGAAGGAAGCCGGTCCCTGAACCTAGGATGCCTCATTGTGTAAAATCCCATGATGGTGAACACAACTTTTGGAGGTATCACGTATAGGACCACCGAGGCAATCCAGCAGAATATGAGGAACAACGCAGTGGCTCTCGGATCTCGCCAGCCCAACAAATTATAAACCCTCTCCCCTTGAGTGGCCAGATCCCCAACAAGTGTCTGTACCCGTGAGGCTATCGCTCTTAGCCTGTCGTATCTCATTTTCAAGACATCAGTTTGCTTCTGGGATGTAGGAAATGTATCGTATTCCTCGTCTAGTTCATCAATTTGAGTTGTGTCTGCTTGAGACAACTTGACATCCATATGAGGTGGATGCCTAGGCCTAAACCGGTAGTTCCATGTCCCAATCAGAAAAAGGTATAGAAATATGGTGCTTAATATCATCGAAGGGAAGCAAACAAATGCCAGAAAGAGAATGTGCACAAGAACTGTGATGAATGGGCGGTTCCAACTACAAATCTGGTCGAACCATTTGAGGATCTTCACCTGATTTGCATTTAACAGTGAAAATGTTACAGATCATCGAATCATCGATTGACATAATGATAAGCACATTGTAGGGGAAATCATGTTAGATCATAGTCACGAACTCAAAGTGAATCATACAAAGGGGAAAATTCGAAAAAAGTACTTAAGACATTTCCGAAAAATGTACATTTGATTGTCATCGCCCGATTTAAATACCTTAAGTTGACATTGTGTTCAATTTAGGTACCTCGTGACACGTGGCATCTTAATTACGTGACACGTGTCACATTGAAAAATACAGAAATATGGTTGACCTAAACGTAAATATGATCGTCTTTATTAATTGCAAATAGATCCTAAATTTTAACAATATTACTATATTACTCATATAAAAATACATCCCTATAGAAAATAATTTATAAAAAAATAAAAAATAATTGAGCTAGGTTGAATTTTTCCTCCCTCGAGTAGCTTCCAGGTCCGGTCTGGTGGAACTTCCATGGAAGCTCCACAACTGACCTTCCAGATACGCTGGCTTAAATGCTCCGTCGGGATGAATCACTTACAAAATTTAAAAACCAATTAAAAAGTTAATTGTACTAAATCACTCTGTTGAATTTTTGAATTATTTATTTATTTTATATGCAATAAAATGTGAAATATTTTTTTATATTTTTAAAAATATTTTTAAATATGTTATATAATTTATACTCATAAATTACGAAAGAGTGACACGTGTCCCTCTTTTTTAATTTAATTTAGTTTAATACTTTTTTATATTTTAATTATTTTTCATATATACAAATTTAAAATTCTTATATATTACTTTTATAATTTAAAATTAATTTTTAAATTAATTTCCCCCCTCTTTCTTCTTTCTTTTAACCTTCTTTTATGTTGATTTTATAAAATGTGGTTGATTTATAATAATTAAAATTTATGTAGTGAAATTTAAAATTGTTAAAATTTATTTTATTTGCGATTTCACCCATCAAAATTTCAAAATTTCAAATTGACATGTATCGCTTAATTAAACTGCCACGTGTTACAGAGGTACTAGATTGGACAATGCCAATTTAAGTTACCAAAATCGGACAGTAACAAGTACCCTTTTCGAAAATGTTACAACTTAGGATAACTTTTTCGAATTTTTTCCTACGAACACTATAAATTGTAAAAATCTCCTACGAACATCTAACCGTACGATTAAATTTGTTTTTACCATCATATTTCCAAACCAGTATTAACTAATCATACATGTACATTAATATTGTATATTGATACAAAACTACAAATAGGTTTAAGAAAAAGTAAATATATTACCCAAGAAGATAGGATTGAGGCAATCCTACAGTGATTTGCTTTGCTTCTTCTTACGCTCCATATGTTCGAGCCCACGTCAAGCATATACTCCACAACTTCTTTTCTTAATGGTGGCTCTGCGCGGCTTAGCCTTGTGGAAACTACCTGCGTAGCCTGGTGCCTTAAAATCTCAACTTGTTGACAACTTAGGGGATGAATGTAATGAAGGCTCGGCAACAACGGCTGTGAATACATTGATAGCATGTTAATCAACGAAGCGCATGAAAATCGCACTGCTAACTGAACTTCACCCATTTTTTTAACTCCGGCAGGAGAAAGAACTATGAGCGGGTATGAATGAGTATAGACTCGATCAGTTTCAAGTGTCGAGAGCCGAATCCTAACTTTTCCAATTCGTGGATCTTTTGCACCTCCATTCCCACCTTGCAGTTGACAGTTGTCAAAGACACCGATTGTTATAACTGTACATGGGTCGTAAACTTCCCAGGTGTATTGTTCATTCCACTTGGGGTTGAAACTATTCAATATTGTCCTGGTCCTAATCCATTTTTGCCCGTACTTTGCCACACAATACGCATCTGTGACACCCCTTCCATCCTTCGCCTTCATTGGCGTGAGGTTTTGCGCATTCAAAATGCCTAATTCAAGAACTCCAATAGCCGGTTTCCAAAGTTGCCGAGCTGTTGCACGCATATCACTACTATAATGAGTTAACTCGTCAAGAACATGGTATCCACCATCCAAAGTGATCCTTAATTGAACTCTGCTGTTAAGCTTACTCACATTCTTCTGCCCGTTGTCGTGCTTTTCAAGATTGAACCAAAAGCTAACAGTCGGCTTTAAATCCAGTCGTTTATGCACACCATGTAAAGGAATGGTGCACTTCCCGAGCACATCACACTTGTTTGGACCAACTTTATCCTCCACATATAAAACCAATGGTTCTTCAAAAGGCTCTGGTACTGCAAACATCAAATCCTCGTTCCACCATGGATTCAAATTCTTGCTTTGAGAAATCTTTGTCCGCAAAACCATATTCCCGTGTGAGATCCTCACGAAGATCTCCGGGTGCTGCCTATTTTTATCCCCAATTATCAATTCTTGTGCCTCTATGACATTAACCCTTAGATACCAAAGCCTAGGTGATAAATAAACCTTAGATCTTATGCTTGCAATGCCATCCCCATCTACATAGGTAGCATCAAGGTGCCAAGCATCAGGAAAGGCCTCATCAGCTTGCGTCCCCATCCAAACCGCTATCATCAATTCACCATTTACCCTTTCCGCTCTTTGATTCTCCAACCTATACCATTCTGGAGCCAATGGACTATCCGGTGGAACTCTTCTTGGAACATCAAGTGCATCAAGTACAATCAATCCAATCAAATTATCACCATCCTGACCTTTACCTTTCACTGAAATCTCGATACGGGGAGCCTGGATTCGATCTTTTGAGATAGAAAACACTTGGTTCCACTCCGGATTCGGCATGTTATCAATGTGCCTAGTAACAGATTTAAAACCACCAAGTTTCACTTCCACGAAAGGACCAGGACTACCGTTCCCATCTTTCCCAAGCAACTGCCTACCTTTAACAACTCTGATGTACAAAAACTCCATATGCTCAACCAAATCAAAAGCAGTCCCGTACCTATCGTTCCCAGATATGCGGCCTCCACCAAGGCTAGGTTCAGTCTCTCTCAATGTAAAATCAATTTCAGGGCTTGGGTTTTTGTTTTCAATTGCATTTTTGTTCTGATTTTGGTTGGCCATTCTATAAACAATAAATCTCAGAACACACCTGCAATGAATATCAAATCAGAAAACTCAGTAAGGGTATAGGAAAATAACCATAAACTCACTCTAAAAAAAACCCTTAAAGAAATGGGTTGCTACTTGCTGATTCAAGGGAAATTAAAGGAAGACCAAAGATTACAGTAATCAGTCCCAAAATACACAAACACACGTAAATAAAACCAAATATTCTTCAAATCTATCTATTTATCTATATTAATCCATCTGTGCTAATACTAATCAAATGCCTAATCAGTCCAAAAATAGTTAGTTACCAATTCTTCCACTAAAATCTCAACTGAATTTCCGCGTCTAGCCTACATATGGAATAGCTATCCTATAAATGTATATAAGTGGTTCCTTGCGATTAAATAAACTCAGGCTGAAAGCTGAGAGATGTAACTTTGTCATGCCAACGAGTTTGATGCATTTACTCTGTTGTTTCAGTATCTTACCCTGTTACATGTTCCCTGTCAACCAATGTATTGTGTATATGATTGGTCAATTTCCATTTTTACTGCTCTGTTCCAGTATACTCGTTGCAAAATGTTGTCATGAGTTGTTTATTCATTGAATGTAGTCAGGTTCTTGTCTAGCTTACGAGCTATTTCTGTGTGTGCGCATTTCAGATTGTGTTAGAGCTGAACCTGTGATACAGAAGAAGTTAGAAGCATATCCAGGTAACGTGGTTTTGCTAAGAGCTTATGTTGGAGATAGGCCTACTTGGAGAAACTCCCAGCACCCATGGCAGGTTGACTCAACCTTCCAACTAAAAGGTGTTCCGACTTTGATCAATTGGGAAAATGATGGGGTGAAAGCTCGTCTTGAAGACCATGAAGCCCATGTTGGAAGCAAGATCGATAACCTTCTAAATGGAAATTAGACGTTGATAGTTCTTGAGTAACTGAGAATAATGTACTAGTACTGGCTGATAAGCTCTTCCCCATATAAAATGTGGAAGCTTAGAATTGTCAGCACATCAGGCTGGGTGTTGTTCGGGATCTGCAGTTAAATATGATAATAGCTTTGGATTTCAGTCATGATTTTAAATTTCTTTGGCAGGTTAATAAACTTTGAGTTCAAACCTCTCTCAAGATTTTTTGCAGAATTGTTGCATCGCAGGTAAAAAAAAAAAAACTTCTCTCTAGGAACAGACAAGGAATGGAGGTATGAGCAAATTGTAACAGAGGATTGTGATGTTGATCATATCAAAATCAAAAGGACCTCATCAAGATGTTCTGATTTCACTGTAAGTTGTTCTTTCTTGCACATCACATCTATAAAATGCATCGGTAAAACATTATTGATTTATTTCGTGTTGTTATGAAGAAGAAATTTAAGTGCTTCTTCAAGGATATTGCCAATTCTTGCAGCTTAGGTTCACAAAGAAACTTCTTAAGTTTAACCTACATCAACTGACAATTTAGTCCTTTTTTCGCCCAAACCGGGCAACTACAAGATGATCCTGACACGAACCACATAATACTAAGATAAAGCATTTGCATTCATAAGGCCGAATTTCAGTACAAAACACAAAAGAACCCAAATGGCATAGTCACATAGACGCATAAAAACATAAGGATCATCCTATACTACACAGGAATCACGTCACAACCAACCCCTGAACAAAATCAGCACATGGCTCTATACATAAGGTGGTTCTACAGCACTGACTGAATATGGCAAGGCAAATTAAATGCAATTAGTGTTTTAGAGTCTCAGACTCAGCTGCTAGATGGATTGCAAAACTAGCACAAAAGTCAAGCACACTACTAACCAAGAAAAACCCTTTTAGATATCGTGCAAACCTTCCTGAGCTTTCGGGTTTGCCTTCCCCTTGAACCATTTGCTAGGATCCTCCATAAAGCTCTTCCAAAAATCTTACCCCAATCGTTCAAGTTCTATCGTTACCCAAGACGGCACACTGTCAATCCACAATGCCGCATCCCTAACCTCCTTGTGCTTAAAATCAGGCTGCTTTGGGTTTTTCTTCATTAGTCTGTTATCCCACTATTTGCCAGGCACATCCAGCAAGCTCTTCCACAAATCTTTGGTTGTAGCAACCTCCTTAACATCCAACTGCAACTTTTCGAGTTGCGGTAACACCCAAGACGGAGCAGACTCAATCCACAGTGCCGCATCCTTAATCTCCTTATGCTTAAAATCAGGTGCCTTTGGGTT
>JAYMSP010007180.1:0-10357 GCA_036897095.1 Plantago elongata
CCTCTGCTTCCTTGGTTTCCAAATCATGTTCTTTTTATCCCACACGTAATACAGTGGAAACTCAGAGTACAAATACGGACGGGCTTTAGGGTGCTCCTTGTTGTAATTCATCCATTGCAGGAACTGAGTATGGGCAATAGTTGGCTTCTCAATAAGATCTTCAATGAAATCACCGTCTTTGAAGCACAAAGTATGTTCACCATCAAGATGGAAAGATAATCGCTCCACAGTGGGATCACGATATTGTATGTCATAGCCCATAATGCGCCACACGGCCTTACTTGCAGATACGTATATGCATCGGACGAGTCTTTGACCTCATTGTCAACAGTGATCTTAGCCCCAATCATATTGACTCCGTTGTTGACATACTTGAACAAATACTTAATCGAGTTTGACTTATTGCACCACTAGACATTGATATTAGCATCGTACTTCATCAAAAGGAATAAATTGTATGGAACGATTGACCTATAGAGTTTTTGTAAAAGAAAATTATATAAATATTAAAAATTATAGAGTAAATAGTACTGAGTAACATTAAATGCAACCATGCCGAAGTGTAAAATAAAATGTAATAATTACATGTTGTCATATATACTCCCATTCTTTTCGATCGTGCGACCATCATCACGTCTCATGTTTGCCATCGAAAGATGTTCGAGCATTGAAGATATTTGGGAATTTCTTAGAGCATTTCTTCCCATCGTGCAAACATGGTGCCGTGGTATTTTCAGCTCCACACGGTACGTGAACCATGTACTCGGTCACAACATAAAATAGTTCCGGACTTCTTTCCTTATCTGGGATCTCAGCACGAATGACATTGTCTATGTCATCTACCGTCATGTTCTTATCGCCACGATCAATCCACAACAATTGCAAAGAAAAAGAAAAAGTTCAATCATGTGAACTTAAAATAAGATTCAGTGAACAACAAGAATTAGTTGATGTCACATGTTGTTTTTTACCTCACATGCACTTGCCAAATATATTCTCTGTCTTTAAGTCCTTCACCACTTGATCTAGCTTCATCTTGAACACACGATATTGTATGTCCGGTCTGTCCTCGGGGTGCAGACCCTTGGACTCACAAAAGCGTGTTATCTCTGGCCATTTCGGGTTGCACGTGAATGTGATGAATAACTCAGGATAGCCAATGGTCTTACAAATTGCCATAGTGTCCTGGCATTTTTGAACCATATACCATGGCCCCCCGACAAAAGATGAAGGAAGGACAATCCTCTTACCAACAACATCAGTAGGATCATCAATATCAATTGCACCTCTACGTATAGCATCGTCTAGTCTCTTATAATTTTCCGACCTGAGCTTTGGCTGGTTGTTAACGATTAAGGACAGCCGATGCATCTCCATCATCATATAGCAATCGACCAAGAACTGCTGGAAGAGCATTCGGTTGCTGAGTATTGTGGATGCTTCATCCGCTCGATCAAAGATCCTGTAAGATATGAATTCCTTGATAGTAAGTAAGCATATACCTGGCACCGACCGACTTAGTTGTGTGTCCAATATCAGTGTGATACCCATCCTCACCATAGGAGAATAGCAAAGGGTATTGCATCGGTAGGTAGCTCGGATGCAATTCCGAAATACGTCCAAGTCCAGCGGTTTTGTGCTCAAGTACAATATCTCTCTGATCCATGTCATATTCACTGTTCCCTGTGAAAGTCAACAAAAGCATTGAACATTATCCACTATTTAGCTAATTACAAAATGATTCTTATACTTAATATGTAATTTAATGCAGCGCACATACCGACTATAAGTGCAGCCACTTCAGAACATGTTGGCAAGTTATACATACAACCATCTCGTGATCTCCTCCCAATGAGACAAAGCTTGACATTTTGGTCCTCATTCTTCCTAAACATCTCAGCAGCCATTCTGAAACTGTTAGCAATCGGATTGTGCTCATCAATCAACTCTCTAAGCGAATCAACAACATCTGCTTGAATAACTGCCGGATTTTTCGACCTATGAAAAAGTGAAAACTCATATATGAAATACCTCACGACATCAATCCTTTCTTGTGTCTCATCTTCAGAGCAATGCATATACAACTGGAAGAATCTGACCGACTGGCCTTCTGTTCGCAATAAACTACCAACACGATGGTAATTCTGGCCACCCAGCTTGTATGTGTAAGTACCACGATCGTTATTGACAGAGTTATCTTGTATTCTGCCCATTGATGTAAAGGCATATATCATGTTGTACGCACGAATATTGTCAAGAAAATTTCTACTATGAGCATGTTTCTTACTAAGTAGGTCATTTAGTAAAGGCAGTGGTTCTTGTAACTTGGGCAACTGAATCTTGCCGCGGCCACAATAGAGTGAGACCTCAGGATCATTCACTGGAGAATTCCTAAGTTTTTCGTCAAACCACATAAGAGCACCACAATAGGAGCGTGGATAAGTAGGGTCACCTAAATCGTGGTATTCTGCAAAGGTTATCAATGCACAAAAGATGTAAGTATAATTGAAACTTCTTACATTAATTTGTATAAATCAAACTGGAAATGATGTAATTATTATTTACCTATAAATTATTATTTACCTATAAATTCCCCGACTTTGCTTTCCATGTCGTCTATTAACTGCAATTTTTCGAGCCCTTGCAGTATAAGACTCTGGAATTTCTTGGACAAAAATCCATGGTTTTACAATGGTATCTTTATGAATCAACTTCCAATACGTTCCTCAGCAATAGGTATTTGATGTTCCATACCATCGGGAACCAAACTACCTAATAAAGTTTAAGTTTTACTACATCAGTTAAACCATAACTCTTTACATAAAATTTGCATAATAAAATAAAATATTACGTAAAATACTCGTATTGAATACATACTATAGTTAGCATGATTGGTGGAGTATGATACTGTCTTCGTTGGATTGGCCTTTCAGAATCACTTTTTGTCCATTAAGAAACGTATGTTCTTCCTATTTAATGTTGTGACGTTCTTGTAAGCCACATCGACTTCACCTAAACATTGACGGAAAAAAATGTCATTAATCAATCCAAAGAAATGTAAGTTTTCTCAAAACTATATTTTCACACGTGTTGGAAAAGAACTTACTTGTGAAAGGCAAACTCGAGTGATTGGAATTCAAAAATGAGGTCTGATAAAGATCTTTACCCAATTTGACAAACAAATTGCTCGATTGTGGAGCTTGCTTTCGTTGCAGGATTGGCGGACTTCCTTCCGATTTGTTATTTGGCCAAAACTCATTTTGAACATGACCGGATTGTGTGCCTTTAAATGTTCACAAAGAAAAGGTCATAATGTGTTAGACATTTATATTAATGACTAACACGACTCACATATTCTGTTTGCATTACAACTCTCTTACAATTTGTTGTGCTACTTGATTCGATCCTTGACACTTGTCCAAACGGTGACTTTTCGTCTAAATAACTTTTACCGATGTTTATATTTGATTGTGTTGTCATGATGGAATTGGATCAATTGATAGATCTCTTGCCAAGTCTTAAATAACTTGCCGTCGGGGGGCACTCTTTCTTGCATCTTTCATGAAACTTGACGTCTAAGGAGCACGTTGAACGCTTTCATTAGATCCCAACACTGTTTTAGACAAAATGAAAAAAAAATATTGAATATTAGTAAGAAAACACATACTCCCATTGGGAAATTTGGAATTCTTACAATATAACCAAATTTAAACTAACCGTTTGTTAAGTCGGAAAAAGGTGTAGAACGCAAAGCAAATCAGTCGTTATGACGTTGCCTCTTGGGTCCTAAATTCGACATTTCGGCATGTGCTACCCGTATTAAATTAAGATGAAATTGTGAAAATATTTAATATAAGATCTTAAGTTTATACGAACTCCGTAATATATCATGACATTAAAAATCAAACCACTATTTATCGGTGGTGGTGTATTCTTGTTCAAAATTGTGACCCTCATTGATTGAGAACTACTCGGCACGGAACCATTGTGATAGTTGACTTAAGGTTTGACACGTCTACCCATCTCGAGTACCTACAAATCGACGAATACAATAGATTGAATTCAAAAACTTTACATACACTAATAAATTTAAAATTAATATAGCAAATACATATACAATTAGCATAATTATCCTTAATTCCTATAGTATCACAATTTGCAAACGAGTATAAACCAAAATTGTGTTCGCAAAACAACATGACGAAGCTAATAACGTGTCGTACCAACAACTTGGATAAACACCACTTGGCCAAATAGCCCCTACGTGTCACACATAAGACTTATACACTGAGCTTCATCACTCCACAACTCATCCCCAAAACAAACAATTTTCAGCCCCAAACTAAACAAATCTTGCATCTATCCAAACATATGAAATCGAGTCGATCGTTAATCGACCGGCCTGGCATCGACGGGTCGCCTCCACCACGGTTCGATCCGCCTTCAGAAATCGATTTCTTGACTCGAGTAATTGTCGATCCCCATGAGATCTCTCCATCGAATCGGCCGAGGCGAGTGGAGGCTGTGTTCGAGGAAGCCATTGACGGCGATGCGAAAGCAAAGGGACGGGTTGCCTCCACCACGGTTCGATCCACCTTCAAGAATTAATTTCTTGACTCGAGTAATCGTCGATCCCCATGAGCCGTCTCCACCGAATTGGCCGATGCGAGAGGAAGTCATCGACCGAGCTTAATTTATTTGTAATCGATTGATCAATCAATTGGTTGAATTTATTAATCGATTACTCGAATCAATCATTTGTCGCCTTATTCGATTCGATTGGAATGGTAGCTAACTGTGTCAATTCAACCCAGGTAATTTATTTTGTTTCTTCTCTGTATATCAGTTTTCATTAATCGATCTTATTTGCGTCGGATTTATAGTAGTGAATCCATGCATACCTACATCTCATTTTAAAGTTTCAACTTCGAATGGATTATCAACTTTGCCTAAATTATATGTGTTGTGATTGGTTTTGAAATATTATAGGTAATATTGAAAATCAAAATACGGCATTGAGTTCAATTTGATAATCATGAGAGTACCATATGATGTAATCATCTCATCAAATTTATTTTAACTATTGTGTTTACTTGTCTGAATGCGAGGTTTATTTGTGAAGGAGTTCGAACGGGGTCGTAAACAGTTCGTTACAAATAACCGCAAAACAACACACTGGTAAGATTCAATTTATCTCTAGGATATAACTTACAACTCATAAAATGCAAAATCAGACAAATTGTGAAATTTTGAAACATGAAAAGAAATAGTAGTTGGACATCGCATTAAAATGTCTATTGTATTACACAGTAGCAATGTAAGTTGAACGATCACGTACCTTTCTATCAGACGTATATGTTGAGCTGCTTGTCTTGGCCCAAATTTTCACGAAGTGTATTTGGTTGTATTTTCTTCCTCTTTGTCGTGATTGGTGAGTCTATGTTGGTGTGAATTTATTGGAAAAATTGAAACTCATTTTAAAAACTGGAGAAGTTTAAGTACAATTTGGAATGGACTAATCAAAGAAACAGCAATCAATTAGTTAAGGGGATTAGTCAATAGGAATAATATACCCATATCTTTGCCTTATTTAGAATCTTTGTATAACTCAATTTGACAGTTTGTTGAATGTGTAAACCAAATCTAAGTCAAAATTAGAATAATTCATTATGATAGCACTATCTTTTTCACCAACGTTTTTCTCCTTGAGTTTTCCTTTGCATCAACCACATGTTTCCTAATACCACGGTCCTCCATCGATATCAATGTCCATAAAGGTCACAAATATGATGTAAGAACCGGCCTGCATTTTGCATATCATAAAATGAATTTTGTTATAACATTTGTGAAGTTAAAAAGTCACATTAAATGGTGATGGATTAATACA
Source organism: Plantago elongata (assembly GCA_036897095.1). Lineage (NCBI taxonomy): Eukaryota > Viridiplantae > Streptophyta > Magnoliopsida > Lamiales > Plantaginaceae > Plantago > Plantago elongata. The sequence continues at coordinate 5,888 of JAYMSP010007180.1, forward strand.
CACCTCCTTCATGTTGATGACTTCGAGTGGAGACTTATGCATCTCAATATTCAACCACTCTTCCATCTTCATAGTACTTGCATCGGATAAAAGATACGTTACCGACCTACTAACATTTGCATCACCATTCAACTTTTTCCTACAAAAGGATTAAAATCAAGCATCACTAATACAAAATTAATTGATAATAATTAATCCATATTGCATTGCTAATAATTTTTGTTTATACTTCATTTTAAAGTCATGAAACTCCGGGATGTCTTCATTGATTAGAAGCCTTGATGCATGAGCAGTTGTTCCAACACGCAATTCCTCTGTAAATTACACGGAATAAGTTATAACAACTTCTCTTTCATAACTTAAATATCGAATTTTTAAAAATATGTAATCTACTATATACTTACTGTTATATATCGAAACATGACCAAATTGGAGAAGGATGATTACTCCTCCAGTCACCGAACTTGGATTTGGTATAAGTTCCAACACCTTGTCAGCGAATGCCTCCCAAAGAACGTACTTCAGCCTTGTGTTCATGTGCGTATTTTGTATGAGTTAAACATAGTAAAATGATAATTAAATATATGAGGTACAACAAATGACAAATAGAAGCTTGTATGTTCAAAAGCACAATATTAATAACCTCTCATCATGGACATCAATTTCCAAAACCCGAGCTCTTGCCTTCTCAATGTAGATTGCTTCAGATCTTTTTGTAACCTCCCCAATGACATATGCTCAATGAATTCAACATTAGTACATTCAACCTTATCCATAATGAAAACACCTAATGAGTACATCAAAATATCTTACCAACATAAAATGGCCTTCTATAGACTGTAGCTCATCAAATGGAATCAAGTTGACACCGCTCGACATTATACGAAGATCAGGCTTACAAACAGTCACCTTGGTTACATATGCAAAATGCAACTTGAAGTCATTGTTAACCCGAGATTTTTGGTACTTATACATAATGTTATCTTCGATCTCAAAGTTTGATAATTTGATAGTGACTCCCTCATTCAAATTTCTCTTAAAATTTGGCATCAAACCCCTTCTGACATAGGCTTGAATTTGAGTTCCCTGGCCAAATCTAATTGGAATTATTACAATTGTTTTTACATACTCCAAATATAATAACTATTGAATTAATACTTTGATGTTCTTACCTCTTCGTCCATAAGAATGAGTTCGATTGAAACCGGGTTTTTCTTCGGATCTGTCGGACTCCATACTCGCAATATGCCTCAAGTCCTACACGTCGGTGATCAACATTTGTCGAAAGCAAATGGAACAACATATATGTGTATCGGACAACCTTGTGTCCCCCATAAACTATCTTCTCCAACAGGTAGTCCATCTGACTGAAGTCGTTATACTCGAACACATCAGTCTGAAATTTAAGTTTATTGGATTAAAAAAGTTATGTTGAGAACCATTGTACATAGAGAACCGAGAGTAGGTTTGAATGGATATATTTACCATTAACATTCTTAGGTAGCTTTCCGAATTTCCGGCAACTGCACACAATGCCATGAACTCCACCTAAGCTAATCTGGAGCTTTTCCACTTGTTTCTAGGCAGCTCATCATAGCCTACATTCGCATAAAATCCTGGCAGCTTCGCTATATCTTTGAACTTTGTGGAGTTGGTAACCAAAAATATGTCAAATAACTCGAAAACACCGGTCACGCATAATGGAGGACGCAAAAATATACTTTGTACATGATGAGAACAATTAGTCTATGGTAACAGTTGGTGTAACAAAACAAAAAACTCCATGAATAAAAAATTTTGAAACAATAAAGAAGATATGACTATACAATTACATAAATAAACTTTTTACCATTGAATGATAGTTTTGCAATCTTGATTTCCATCATGTACATGATCTTAACTTGCAACCCGCTTGGCAAATCGGTGAGCGTCGTCCTCTTGGTCCTATGGGAGCTGCATTTTTGGTGCTTCGTGATTTGTGAAGTATGAAACGAATCTGCAAGAAAAAGTGTATGTGCATATCTAGGTTAGACGGTCTTTATATAATGAGAATACATGATAACATAATTAGGAAAGAAAATCAATTAAGTTGTAGTAGTATCTTCTATATATTCTTTCCTTCAATATAGTTGAGCATGTATTGAAATAACACAAATTAGTATATTATACATATTCCTTTTTCATATCAACAATATTTGGACATAGTATATTTTCCAAATATAGAATGCGTTCACACTACAACACTTTTACAATACTCTTGTCCAACTGGTGAAAAGTTATTTTTCGGTAAATAAAGCGTCTGCTTTTTTTACAGATTTATTTCCATAACTTACACAACACACGGAAATCTTGTCCGAATGCAATGAACGAAATTTAACATAATCAAAACGCGTTAATCTTGTCCGGGTTTAATAAGCAGAATAAATATTAATAACACGTGTAAATCATGTCCGAACTTACTAAACGAAATTAACTATAAATAACATGTGTTAATCTTGTCCTCACTTATTAAACGAAATTCAATAAACATACAAATTACTCAGTCAATTATAATTGTATAGCTTCCATGTACACACATTTAATGGGGTCGATTGAATTATACATTCCATATTAGTATTTCTCGATTTGATTATCTCCATAAATGCGTACATAGTCGAGTATTAAACTACTTAACTGTTTTCCTTATGTATAATGGAATTTATTTTTTACATATATTGTGTATGACTACTTCATATACCAAATCTGTTGTCATATATTAAAAAAAAAACACCTTAGAGAATCTATCTTATGAAACAATTTTTTTTTAACATAAAACTTATTTTGCTTCATTGAAAATGAGTTGGAAATCACGAAAAACTTGAACAGCCGTAACAAAATAAATAAGATGTCATAACAACCATATAGTCATCACAAAAAGTCCATATGTGGCCAGATTCGATATGCGGAGCTTAATCTTCCGGAATTTGGTAGTTGAGACGCAAGTTAGCTAACTCTCGATCTACATCGCACCTCTTACAACCAATGAACACTCCACAAACATAAATACGATTTTTGTATAAAGGATCATCAAAATCCACGCTTTTTGCAGGAGTGCGAATCTTGTCCAACTTAATATCATCGGTCTCGGGTATGTTCATATGCTTCAGCCTCATGCGAAGGTGGCACATGCTTCGCGAAAACCCATGCGTATCACTTTTGATTGCGTGAAGTTCATCAACACCTTGTTCTCTAATTAAGTTGAAGACACTTCACTCAACAACTTGAAGATACACGAAGTATATTCGAATTCGGTGTGACCGAGCTGTGTCGCCACATCAAGGTTTTAAAGTGATATACCCGAATTGAAGTCGATGAAGAAAAACTCATGCAGTTAGCAGTTAATTAATATTCGCATTCACATTGTCACATTGAGTTGATGATAACAATGATAAAATTACATCCTTACTAAAGTTTTCCTGTAAATAACTTATGGATGTCTTGGCAAGTACAATTTAGTTAGAATCGCTTTGGGTATGACTGAATAAAAAGCTAGTGGAAGTGCCCTTAAGACAGCTTCATCCATTCCAATCTTACTAAGAGTAGTGCAGCTGGATATATAAAAATGAACCGAAGTGAAGCACATTCATGCAAATATATATATTATGTCATCATATGTTGATGTATCGTAACCCTACCTCAAACGGTATATGGCACAATATTGCTCTTCATGTTCAGAAACTTTCACTCCAATGATTGCTAGAACGTCTTTTGACAACTCAATTAGCTTCATAACGATTTACATATTGTTTCAAAATGTTGACAATGACTTCATTCTTAAATAGTCATTCAAAAAATTATATATGGACAGAACCACAAAGGAAAGAATCTTGATAAATTAAGTTTTATGAACCTAATTAGTTGAATAATTTGGAGAAGATAACTTGGATATCGTAATGCTATTAGTATCCTGCAGCTTAATTAGACATAATATTGGACGAAATTTTATTCTTCTTCTCGTCCGCCGAACAAAACTCTTGCGCCGCTTGAGCATCTCCATCGTTGTAGACGGCCAAAAAATAACAAATCGGATACAAATGGAGCCACCGATTTTATATAGGTTTATGAGGTCACATATATGGTAATTTTGGTTTAATTTTAGACAAATATTGTGTGCATAATTGGTGTATAATTGTAGTCAACATTTACATTAATTACGGTACATTCAAAATAGTGACATAATCAATTTACCAAACATAGAAACAATTTCAAATCAATCAGCATAAATACGGAATTATAACTTCCTATTTCATTATTTTCTTTATGGTTTTTTTATCACCATTAATTAACATAAATACTATTAATTTCTTACCATATACATTGACCTTGATTATAAATGCGTACACTAAATCGTTTTCATATTTGTCGTGTTATAATAATGTGAACGCATTAAATTATGAATACCTAATAATGTCCTGATAAACTTCCATCTGT
>JAYMSP010007181.1:0-10356 GCA_036897095.1 Plantago elongata
ACACGTCAACAAGATCAGAATAGTAGCGGAATATCCAGTCCTAGTGTCAGTCTGTCTGCCTAGCTACCCCGATCTCTCTTCGTGCTCAAAATCTGGGAAAGCTGGATTATTGAAACATGGAGAGTGTCAGTCACTTGGACTCAGTGAGGATAATCAAGCATGCATGATTATACATATGAATGCAACAGTACAACAAACCAACACAACACGCTAATCAGGCAATTTTAAACAGTGGAGAAACCGGTATCAGTCAGTCAGGATCATAGCACATGAAAGGTGCCAGATTTACAGTACTAAATAGTAATTGTCTTGGGCTAGACCGAACGGATCAGGTTGCGGTCTCATCCGTAGCAGCGTGACTGTGCGGGGAGTTGCTTTGACGACAGGCACGACCCGTCACAACTCATAAAAATCCAGACCGTTTGAATGGTTATACAGTCAGGGATGTCCTAAAAGATAGCGCTGCAGAACGCTTTACAACAGTATGTCGACAATGTCGACTAGGACAGTTTCCCAAAATTTTCAAAAACAGTGTGTGGTTGTTTTCAGGAAAAACAGTTTTCGTGCAATGCAGTTCATGAGGATCAGTAAAACAGGAGCGGTAAAACAGGATCAGTACAACGGACTCAAGATACAGTATTAATCAGTAACTGGAACAATAGGATATTAAGTCAATATAGGTAAGGTATTCCTACATACATGTCATCTACAGTTATACAGTTAGAAATCGAAATTAGAAATCGAGTCGGAGTCAGTTGGTCGTCGTCGGGTGGCCGCAGTAAGGGTTAGACAGTCAGGCACATAAACAGGAACAGGTATGAAAGTGCGAGGAATGAACAGTATCAACTTTCCCAGGGCCGGATGCCAAAAGCTCGTAATCACTCACCGTGGATATCTTGCAAGCTATGCGACTTCGTAATTCTGAGCAGAGTGCGAGCGTGCGAGCAAAGGAAAGGTGAGCAAAGTCAATAGTGGAGGTTGTGTTGACGGGGTGGCAAAGGCTGCGATAATTATTACTTAATCCCCCGTTTCCGTATTCGAATAATATCGAAAAATAAACGGGAGACTTGCCGGAGAAATTGGTTGAGTAAACGACACTTAATCCGGCAATTAGGGGCGGTTTGAGGAGTGGTGGCGCGGTAGCCGGGCAGGGCGAAGCAGTGGCGGTGTAGGCGCGGAGGAAGTGAAATTGGGAAGAAGAAAATCCGAGCAGTGGCGGTAGAACGGGAGAGAGAGCGAAAGAGCAAGGAGTGGTATGACGGAGAAGAAGGGCGGAGGCGGCTATTTATAGCCGTGAAGGCGCCGACCAAGCCGTCGGTGGCTCTCCTCCGGCCGGCACGTGTCCGGCCACGCAGCTTCCTCCCGCCACGCGTCGCCTACGCGGCGTTGTTCCAGCCACGCGTGCCGGAGGGCATTTTCGGTATTTTACAGGGCGACTAGTCGGTTAGTGGCATTCGGTCAGTGGCGAATCGAGCGGATTGTCTGAAGAATCGAATTGGGGAAGGCTTGGTGAAGAAGATGACTTAAGGGTATATTTGGTATTTTGCCACTATATACACCTGGCTTCTTCTGGCTTCCAAACGGCCTGTAAATAAAATCCGAAAAAATATGAAATCAATTCTCGGGCAATATTTGAGTCGAACTCAAGCCATATAAAAATTAAAATAATAATTTATATTTTATTATTTTTATTATTATTTTATTAATATAATATCAATTAGAAATTTAACAGCGAATACGATCAGCGTTAGATTTCTAATTCGACTTAATATAATCAATCGATATTTTCGCCCGTGCAAAATAATAATTTTAATATTAAATTAAATTTCGAATACATACTAAATGTGCGGTTCTTACAAGTTGTATGTGCATACTGACAACAAATGTGCATGAAATTACTACTGCTAACCATGAATGCCACAAAATGCAAATGCAGATGATATGCCATGGCAATGTACAGACCTATGTAGACATATGTGGAAAAACAAACTGGAAAATAATGGAGAGGGAGGAAGACTCTTCTGCAGACCCAATGTAGCTGTATCAGTTAAGACCCAGAATCCCATATGAAATAAAAGAAGCAATGCATATGCATAAAGAAATTAGACTGCCTGTTCCTCCAAACAAGACAATCTAATAGAAATATGCAAACAACCTTCCCCTTAATATCAACCCCTTAAATAGAATATCTGGTAGTGAATGAACAATAGATAATTTTCTAACCAATGTTTTCTAATAGAATGTCTGCTTTCCACTTCTGAGTCAGCTTAGGTGCGGTGCAATGTAATCATTTTTTTGGACTAGGTTTCCTAACATATTTTGACCTCCATGTGCTTCACTTTTTTTCCGGGAAAGCTCTATGGACCACTCAATTTTTTTGGTTTGCCGCCTTTTTTTCCTATAATCCAGGTTTTTTTCTGATATGGAGGATTTCTACCTATCAAAACAATATCTCATAGTAGGAAAACCATTATGGGCATCACAATATACCATCCTCTATCAATCACCAGAAAAAAGATCATCAGTAATTCCAAATAATGCCACACACAAAAAATAAACCACCACAAGATTAAAAATGGAGATAGAATGAAATTACCCATTAAATCTTCTGATGTAAGCTAATCCACTCTTATCACCATATGTCATCTTTCTCGCTGTGATTGGAAGAGGAATGCTCATGATTTTCACTTTCACTCTAGAGACTTGTGAAAGAGGAATGAGCCAAATTGCTGCAATAGTCCTATCACCATCCCAAAATTGTGAGAAAATGGCTTGGCCTGATGAGACATTGAGATAAAATTCATGATTCTGAAGATAACAGATGTGGCCTTAATCTTGATTCCTTCATGTTTTGCTTCATTTCTTGCCTTCCACAAGAACCAGACAATGAGGATTGGGATCAAGATTCTGATATGACATTTCCTGATTTTGTCTGAAGAAAAAATCCAACATCTTTGCTTATCCGCTAGTGATAGGTGGCATCCCACTGCAACCTGAAATGCATCAAAAAATCATATCCACAGTTGCAAAGCTTCCTCATTGTGCAATAAAACATGTCTCACTGTTTCCCTAGCCTGACAACACTAGCATTTAGAGGCCAATATCACTCCTCTTCGCTGAAGAATATCATCTACCGGCAGCCAATTGTGAAGTAACTTCCACCAGAATATGGAGACATAAGTTGGGATCCTGCTATCCCAAATGCTATCCAATAGTCTTGAATGAGGAGAAAACTTCTGGTGAGATTCCAAGCAGACTTAGTAGTAAAAACACCATCTGAGGAGAGTTTCCATATGGGATGTGCAGATGCACCTTCCCTGACTGGCAGAAGAACAATTTGAACTACAGTCTGCATAGGCAGGCACTCAGTCAATTTCTCAACCTTCCACCCATCTGAATCAAAGAAATCTTGCAGAAGCTCAAGAGTTACCCTATCCTGAGGAACCAAATCTTTCAGCCTTCCACTCTCCAGCCATTGGTCATGCCAGAAATAACATGTGCCACTGCCAACTGACCAAAAACAGTGCTCCTGCACCTCTTCACTCACTTTCACCATTCTCTTCCATACCATAGAATTTGCACACCTTGCCTTCACATCTCCAGGAAACTTCGTTTGACAATATTTCTTTTGTAAGCAAGAAGCCCATAGAGACTGCTGAAGTCTAAACCTGTACCATAATTTCAAAGAAAAGGCCTTACAAATTTCAGATAAGTTTCTGATACCCAATCCCCCTTCAGACTGAGGATAGCATACGGACCTCCATTTGGACCAATGCATCCTCCTTTGGTCCATTGAGTTCCCCAGAAGAACTTTGAAATAATAGAATCAATTCTATCCAATATGAGGAAGACAAACTTGAAGTAGATAAATGGTCATGGAGGTTAGAACACTTCTAATTAGCACCCATCTGCCCCCTTGAGATAAGAACTTCATAGTCCATCCAGATAGCTCGTTCCTCACCTTATCAACAAGATAATCATAATCAGCTATCAGTTTTCTGCCCTTTGAGATTGGTACACCCAGATATTTGAAAGGAAGGCTCTTGACAGGTATGCCACATTGATCTTCAATCTCACTACTATTGGCACCTTTGCCCACATAGAGGTTGTTCTTCTGTAGATTCAGTTTCTGGCCTGAGACCTCCTCATAGTGATGTATGAAGTTCAAGATCAGTTGAATGCCTTCATGGCTGCCCTTTGTAAATATGATCAAATCATCTGCATGAGCCAGGTGTCTTACCAATATGTTTTTCTTGGTGTCATAAAATAACTCCGAATAATCAGTGAAAAGTTTGTTCAGACCTCTGGAAAGATATTCCCCAACTATGATGAAAAGGGAGGGTGAAAGTGGATCACCCTGTCTCAAACCATGGCTAGACTTCATGAAACCTACCTTTACTCCATTCACAATAACTCCAAGGTGGGAATTATTTATAGTTTTGAGTATTAAGTCGCACCAAATATCTGAAAAGCCAAAAGCTCTCAATATTTTTTCCATAAATTCCCAGTTGAGCCTATCATAGGCTTTGAGCATGTCCAACTGCATAACGATGTTATCATCCCTTGTACCCACATCCAATGAATGAATTAGTTCTTGAGTGAGAAGGATATTATCTTGAATGAGCCTTGTTTTTACAAATCCGCTTCGATTCGGTGATATGATCTTGGGCAGGAAAAGAGGAAGTTTGTCACTCAACAGCTTGGTGATAATCTTATGAGTACAGTTGCAGAGACTAATTGGCATGTAATGAGCCCAAGTGGTAAGAGTCTTGTCTTTGGGAATAAAGGCAATTGCAGTAGAAGTAATGCCCACAGGAAGTGGAGAACCCTTGAAGAAGTCCTGTACAGCTTCTATAAGATCAACCTTAATGATATCCCAACACTTCACAAAGAAGAGTGCAGAATAACCATCAGGTCCTGCTGCAGCATTCTTATTCAGGTTTGACACTATCCCCTGCAACTCCTCCATAGATGGCAGTCCACACAGCTCTGCATTCATAGCATCATCAATGAGAGAAGGGATGAATGTCAGATCAGGCTCACTAGATAGAGGGATCTCTATGCAAAACAAATCTTTGAAGTAATCTACAGCAGAACTTTGTAACTCAGATGGAGAGGTCAGTATGGCATCATCCTTCTGGATGCTGAAGATCTTGCTCTTGAGTCTATTTCTTTTAACCATGTTGTGAAATAACTTTGTGTTTCGGTCACCTTCAACATTCCATTTGCAATGAGCCTTTTGTCTCCAAAAAATTTCCTCCATATCTAGTGTCTTTTGAAATTCTGCAGATGCCTTCCTAAATTTGTCCATATTTGGTATGGACGGATCAGAATTATAGAGTCTCTGCATGCTTCACCTTCTCTTCCTCCACCTGCAATCTAGAAAAGAGATTACCAAACTTGAATTTGTTCCACCAAGTTAAAAATTGCTTTAACATGTGCAGCTTCTTCCACAACTTTCTCAAACCAAGGTTTCTTGCAGCCATATTCTAATTGTCTTCAATGCTCTTGTAAAAATTCGGATGGTTCAACCACATATCTTGAAATCTGAATTGGCCATGCTTAGCACACACTTTCAGACAAGCTTGAAGGACAAGTGGCCTGTGATCAGAACATCTTCTGATGCCATGCAGAACTTTTGTAGACTGAAAAGCTTTAATCCAAGAATGATTAAAGAGTAACCTGTCCAACCTTTGCCTCAAGCCATTCCGCTGCCAAGTGAATGGCAATCCATCATAGCCAATATCTACAAGGTCACAGTCCATAATACAATTCCCAAAATCCCCAATAGCATTATAAGCTGGTATTGCACCCCCATCTCTTTCAGAAGCATTAGCAATCACATTAAAATCACCTCCAATGCACCATGGTCTATTTGTATCTGATAGCCTTCTCATACCCTCCCACAAATCATGTCTAAGGGACCTAGAACACTTAGCATATACAATAGTAAGCATGATGGGATGAGGCAGTTGAGAAGAATTCACCTGACAATGGAGGAACTGTTCATTATCCTCCACAACCACTAGATCAAAAGAGTCATCCACAAGTATCCAGATTTTATTGTTGCAGTTAGCTACTACATGAGTCATGTTGAATCTACTGCAAAAGAAAAAGGTGTCCAGAGGAACCATTGGCTCCAGAATGGCCAAGATATTCAATTTCCACTTATTTCTCATATACCACATTTGCTGCTGAGTATTGGTATTACCAACACCCCTGGCATTCCAAACCATGCAATTCATTGAGATGATATTTTGCCCTTCCCCCTCCCACACTTCTTCTGATTTGGAAAAGAAGAAGCTACATTAGTCACCATTCTCCCCGAGCTCCTAGTAGTCACCCTTGAACTTGCAAGAGCATCTCTAGTATGGATTCTAGCCATCTCATTTTCCCCATTAGATATCTCCTTCTCATCCTGACTGCTCACATCACTTGTGTGTGTGTGAATCTGCTCTTTTTGACTCCCCCTAATAGTTTTGTTGGCTAAAGATGCAAGACAAACATTAGCAGAACCATCAGTAAGTAAAGGTAAAGCTCAGAGATTCCCCGAAGATTTTTTCTATTTAAACTATGTATTAATGGCTCAAATTCTGGTGCCTCCAATGTCAACTGCACAGTTGACTGAACCAAACCTTTCGTAGGTAAATTTTCTGCAAATAAAATTGGAACACTGATTAGGCCATCTTCACCTAGTACTATACCAAATTTCAGGCCATCTGTAGTTAAGCTAAAACTAGCATTTTTATTCCATGTTTCAATCCCTTCTGCAGGTGATTTGGCTCCATCTTTCAGGCCTTTTGCAATCAAGTAATCACCAGGGAAATTTTGCATTTGCATTTCAATACTGTAGTTTCATCTTCAGAAGACATATCACCCATACCTGCTGCAATTACCTCTACTGTTCTCTGTATATCTTCCCCTTCTGCAGATGGCTCAGTTACAAAATTCCCAGATTTCAGTCCATCTGCATCAACATAATTCAAACCATCTATAGAAACCTTAACTGTTGTAGTTCCATGACTTGTTCTCTGCATAATATCCCTTTTTGCATCTGCAGAAGCCTTAACTATTGTAGTTCCATGACCTGTTCTCTGCAAAATATCCCTTTTTGCAGTAGTCTCAACTGCACAGTTCCCATTTTTCAGTCCAACTTCTGCATTAGGCTCAAATGCACAGTTCCAACTTTGCAGTCCATCTTCAGAGAAACTGTTCACACCACCAACTTCAGTTGGCTGAAATGCACAGTTCCCACATTTTAGTCCATTTGAGACCACAAAGTTCACACTTTCTGCAGGGCACATAGATACTGCAGTTGCAGCTCCTATTATCATCATCTTATCTCCATTTGCAGCTGATTTAAATGCCCAGTTCCCATATGTCAGTCCATCTGTTCTCTTCATGTTTTCCCCTTTTGTAGATGGCTCAACATTTGCTACATCCCAGTTTCCACAGTTCAGTCCATCTGCAACATCACATTTCCCAGCATCAACTGTTGAAACACAGTTAACACATTTCAGCCCATCTGCAGCAACACATTTCACTCCATCTGCTGAACCATCTGCAGCAACCTTTTTCCCACCCTCTGCAGCAACACAGTACCCACATTTCAGATCATCAGCACTTACACCCACACCATCTGCAGTTGCAAAAGCTAATCCATGTCCATGTAAACCATCTGCAGAATTTTTAGATTATAGTTCCCAGCATTTCCTAATACACAGTTCCCACATTTCAGACCAGCTGTAGAAACACATTTCAGTCCATCTGAGGCACAGTACACACCAACTGTTGAAACACAGTGTACACATTTCAGCCCATCTACAGCAGCACAGTTCACTCCATCTGCTAAACCATATGCAACAACCCTTTTAACACCATCTGCAGCAACACAGTTCCCACCTTTCAGACCATCTGCAGTAACACCCACACCATCTGCAGTTGCAAAATCTAATCCCTGTCCATGTAAACCATCTGCAGAATTTTTTAAGCTAGAATTCCCAGCATTTACTAATACACAATTTCCACATTTCAGACCAATTATAGAATCACATTTCAGTCCATCTAAGGCACAGTACACACCAACTGTTGAAGCACAGTTTACACATTTCAGCCCACTACAGTATCACAATTCACTCCATCTACTAAACCATCTACAGCAGCCCTTTTCCCACCATCTGCAGCAACACAGTACCCACATTTTAGACCATCTGCATTAACACCCACACCATCTGTAATTGCGAAAGCTAAATCATGTCCATGTGAACCATCAGCAGAATTTTTAGAGTTTGAAACCATAACACCCTTCTTCATTTTATTTGTTGTCCTTTGTATTCCTTCCCCTTCTTCAGATGGCTCAGAAACATCTTTTAACCATCTGCAGTTAACTTCCCATCTGCATCCACACAGTTCATCCCATTTGCTAAAGCACTTATCATATCATCTGCACCTGCACAGTTCCCACAATTCCTGCCACCTTCTAAATCACAGTTTAAACTTAGCAATTCATCTCCAGTCTTGTGTGCAACAGTTCCTTCACTGCATATATCTAATACATCATCAAATTGGGAAGTTGATAATACACCCATATCTTCTGCAGTTGCATTAGCAACTCCCTCTTCATCAGCACCCACTGCAGATTTTTTGAGAATAGAAACCAGTTCACCCTCCTCAGCTTCATGTCCATTTTCAATTTCTTCTCCATTTGGTTGCCTGGGGAAAGAAGTCTGAGACATGAACCTGCCTCTACTATTACCACTGCTCCCCCTTCCACCATGGACACCTTCACCACCTCCCCTGCCAGCCCTAGGTAGGTTCTGAATATGAAGATTCTCATAAGACAACCTCCTTCCACCTTTACTCCCTCTGTTGCCTCTACCCCTGAATCCTCCTCTTTCATTGTAAGATGAATTCTGCAAGTTGTTACCCTCACTAGTAACTACACCTAGAGGAACTCTTTGCTCATGATCTTCAAATTCAAAGACCAAATCTTCACAAACAGCTTCCTCAGAACTCAGAAGGGCAAAGGCATTTGGGGAGAGGATTTGTTGCTCTCTATACCTTCCAGAATCTGATCTCTTTCTATTATCATTAGACCCCCTAATGTCATTAATTGAAGAAACATTTTTCCTAATCCATTGGAGTCCTCTGGTGTTTCTCTTTCTGTTCTGTTGAACTTTCCACTGGAACTTAGGAGCTGTAGTGATTTTTTTTCCTTTACTCTTGTTGAGATGCACTGTATCACTCTCATTCACAACTGCTAGATGCATAGCAGGTTCATTCATAAGTTCATCAGTAGACTTTTCCACCCCAGAAGAAGGCATTGATAGACAATTTTTTTTGGGTATGTCCTAGTCTCTTACAATGATGACAGTAGAGAGGCATTCTTCCATAGTTGACCTTAACCGCCACCCCTTTTTCCAAAGCCTCAATCCATATATGTGAGGGTAATTCTTTAGAAATGTCCAACTCAACACACAGATTCGCATGAGTGAGTTTACTTTTGTTTGCAGTATACCCATCAATCTTTATCGGATTACCAATCAGTTTACCAATTTCATATAAAGCTTCACGGTGAAAAAGAAATATAGGCAAATTCTCCAAAGCTACCCACACAGGAACAACAGGAGAATCATCTTCCAAAGAAAATTGAGGTGACCACTTGATTAATCTCATGGAAATTCTAGTTATATTTGGGTTATCTAACAACCAGAGTTTGTTGAAATCCTCCTCAAGAAAGAGTTTGATAATGACATGTTGTTTATCCATGAAACTGACTGTAAAACTCGATTTGAGCTTCATGTCTTTGAGCATCTTAGTAACTTCAAATATCTTAGGAATTCCATATGCAAACTTGCCAACTAGAGTAAGTGTAAAGGCTTTAGACAAGTTGATTACCTCATTTTCAGTGAAAGTAATAGATGGCATACCATTGTAGGCAAACGGAGTCATTGGTCTGACAATCAAACGGCACGCCGACATATCTCCAAATGCAAATTGATGAATAGGAGGGCTAACTGTCTGAACAGCCTCTGCTATCGTTGCTGGAGGAGGAGGGGAAATACGAGGGGTAACACATTTCGCCGGTGAAGATACCGCCAGATGGAAATTCAAGTTTGAATTTTTCTGACCCGCCAAACGAAGCAAAGTTGAATTATGGGCTCTCGACGATGATTCCGGCTGATCCGACGAAGTGGGAGCACACGACTGTTCTACACCTCCCCGTGCAACTATACCAGGTTGATTTGAACGTTGGAGTAGCAAAACTGGAAGAGACGACGGCGAGTTACCGGGAGGGGGAGAAGAGATCTCCCCCCCCCCCCCCCCCCCAAGCGGCACCAGAAGAGAGCGATAGGG
>JAYMSP010007182.1:0-10355 GCA_036897095.1 Plantago elongata
GTCTCCGAATGTAATTTTATATTTTGACATGGCCATGAAGAAGGATCCTGGCAATGGATTTTAGTCGAAGATTTGAAGACTGAAGATTGCACAAGTTTGATGAAGACATAAGGGTTAGTCTTCTCAGATAGACTATGTTCAGAAAGCATATTGTATAGTGTATACGGTGTACAAAACAAGTCTCTGAACATATGACACCATCGAGAACAGGAGCATGCGAGCTTTCATTAAGCCTCATGTGTCCGTTGAGACTAAAATCCCATCCCCAGTTCACTCAAAACCTTCTTTATCCGCTGCAATTTATTCTTCTAGTGTTGAAGACAGTGTTGACTCAACATCGTAGTCAACATTATCTATTATTCCAGCGTTTAAGTACCAATCATGGTCCAACTATTCTAACAGGAACCTTTCTGTTGACCTTTTACAAAGGTCAACCTTCCATCACTCTTCTTAAGAGG
This sequence comes from Plantago elongata, assembly GCA_036897095.1. NCBI lineage: Eukaryota > Viridiplantae > Streptophyta > Magnoliopsida > Lamiales > Plantaginaceae > Plantago > Plantago elongata. The sequence goes on from JAYMSP010007182.1 coordinate 459, forward strand.
AGTGGAACTACTTGATTGGGCGTCAAGTCCAAATCCTCCTTTCTCATAAGGGTCTCTCAAATAAGATTGAACCTCCGTGAGAGTGTCACTAGCTTTGACAAATAATTTGAAAGAAACCACTTTCTTTCTGAGTTCATCGTTTTCAAAAAAAAAAGTTTCTTCAACTTATCATTTATCTCTTTCAAGGCTAGCTCATGAGAATTTTCATTCTCCGATATCTGAGACTTCAGAGATGCTATTTCAGCTTCCTTTGTCACAGATACGTTGGTCAAATTAGAAATCTCTTTTTCAAGAGTTTCTTTGCATTCTTCCAGAATCTTGGTCTTTGACTCAGCAGCCAAATATTATCTCTCATATCGATCAAGTTCACTCTTGACCAATTCCAAATCCTTAATGTCATCATCATCACTTTTGTAGTACAAAAATTGTGATGTGTTTATTACCTCATCAGCAATAAGGCATTCTTCAATGTTGGAGATGTCGGGACATATGATCTCAGCAACCCCACACATGTCATTCTTCTTCTGGCCAAAGTCTATTACATCGTGAGTAATTCCAGATAATTCTGGTGATGGTAATTTTGAGTTTTCTGAATCCTCATCTTCAGAATACGACTCAACATCTAGAGCATCAAGTTGAATTTGGATCTTCTTTCTCTCTTCGGTGAGCAATACCCTCTGAGTTCTTTTGAATGTTCTTCTCTCCCTTTTGTCACCCATCATAAGCTTGTTAAAAGCAGGACAATCACGTTTGAAGTGACCAGGTTTCTGACAATAGAAGCAGATGCCATTCCCAACTTCAACAACTTCAGTACTAAAAGGTGGAAACAAGACCAGATATAATTTGATCATTATGAACAAATCCAAAATCTTCGTAGACAAGCTTTCTGAGCAGGGTTGTTCAAAGAGTTGTTCATTTGGATGTTCTTGTTTTGATGATAGTTTGGGCCGAGATGCTTTTTTAGCTTCTCTTTTGCTTTTCTCTTTTCAATATCTTGACTCACATATTTCTTCATGTGATGCACTGCAAAAGCATTTTCTTCAGACACTATCTGGTTTCCTTCTTTTCAGAAGTACCTTGTTGACTAGAGCAACGCTCTGCAACTTTTCAGCTGCAGCCAATCCTCGTTGGGTTGTCTCATAGTGCACAGTGGCTAAATGTGAATAGAGTTCCACTAGAGTGATTTGGGGCATTCCATGATTGAATTAGAAATTATAGGTATGTTCCCAATTTTGGTTCAAACTTATGACAATGGTTTTCACCATCTCAAAATTTGAGTATCTGTCACTTTCTCCAAGTGCAGCCATATCACTCATGAGAGTAGTAAACCGAAAATCAAGTTCTTTCATAGTTTCAGTGGGACCCTGTTTGAAGTTTTGGAACTTCAATTTCATAACTTCGAACTTGTTTTCCTTTATTTTCTCAGTTCCATCACATATTTCTTCAATCAATTGCCAGGCAACTTTCGCCGTTTTTGTACACCATAGTTTGCATTGTATATGCTCATGTGTCAATCGAATGATGATGTTACGAGCTTGGCCATCCAACCTCTGTCTCTTGGCATCTTCCGATGTCCAGAATTAACGAGGTTTGTCTTCATACTCAACTTTGTCCAGCAGCAACACGACCACTATCACTAGTAGAAGTGTCACTACCTTCAGCAGTAGTGTTTCTCCGACCGTCAGACACTCCAATGACTTGTTTAAGCTGCCTGATCTTGATAGGTCCTTCCTTGATGACATAGATCATCTCATCATTGATTGCTTCAGATGCAAAATCATGTTGTTCTTCCATTTCTCGTAATTCTCGGGCTTCAGAACTGGAGCATTACTCAGAGACATATCCGTACACTTAACACACAATTTAAAATGTCCTCGGAAAGCGACAAAAAACTTTACCTATATAGGGGATCGAGGTTCAATGCAGAAGGCTTGGGAACCTCCTGCTCATATATCACTTGTTGGTCCAGATAACGGCAAAGGAAAAGACTAAAGGGGGGTGAATAGTCTTTTCAAACTATTGTCGAGAAACAGTATTTCTCATAAACTAGTGGTTTCTGATATTTGGATTCAGAGGGTGGAAGACTTAAGCGATAGATAAATGTGAGTGTGCTTTGCAATAATAATGTGTGTGTGTGTGTGTGTAATGTTGGAATGTAAATACATAATAGTGAATAACATAGCAATTATAGTGGTATCTGGAGGTGGCGTAATCCTCCAACTAATCCACTCGGCCTTTCTGAGACCTGGAATTCACTAGAACAAATAATTGAGTTCACCTTACAATAAATCCTATTCTAAGATCCCTACAAATGAATGGTTCCAACCAAATATTCCCCCTGAGTTTTTCCCTGGCTTCTCGAGCCAAGTACTTCATGTACTCAAGATAACCTTGGAGCTATTCCTTGACTTCCCAAATCAAGTACTTCATGTACTCCACACCTTGATGTTGTTGGTTATAAGTTGATTGTTAGGTAAGCTTCTCGTATAACTTTTCAGCTATCTTTTCAGAAAGCTTATAAGAGATAGAACTACTTGATACACTTATTCAATGTATGGTAGCTTCTCTTTTACTGACCCAAGTAATTGATATCCATTCTGGAGAATGACCTTCATAAAGGTATATGAGAGTTCAACACTTTCACGAATAACAATCCCTTGTTATAGGTTCAAGACAGATAGAACTGCTAGTGATTCTTCGAGCTTTTTTGTCGCAGCAGAAAGCTTGGAGTATGGTAGTATGAATGCTTGAGAGAATACTTTCTTGATAAGTAGATATGAGCGTAGTTCGTGTGTGTATTTCTCAGCTTCTAAGTGGTGATATTTATAGATGAATTTGAGAGTCGTTTGAATAATATCTGTTAGACCTTCTCAAAATTCAATCTGTTGATATCTTGAAATGAGTACTCTGAAGTCCCTTTCTCATTTTTCAGAAAGGACTATACATCGATCGACTTTTGAACCGGTGTAATTAATGCACTGTACTATTTCTTGTCTAGTAGTCGCAACGGACACATGAGCCTTTATGTAAGCTAGCATGCTCTTGAACTCAATGATGTCATATGTTCAGAGACTTGTTATGTGCAATATATGCACTATACAATATGCTTTCTGAACATAGTTTATCTGAGGAGACTAAACCTTATGTCTTCATAAACTTGTGCAATCTTCAGTCTTCAAATCTTCGATTGAAATCCATTTCTATGATCCTTCTTCATGGCCTTCTTCAAAATATATAATTACATTCAGGTTCCTAATATTTCTGTTACAAGTTTAACTAGACCTACTAAGTGATTTCCTCTTTTACAATGTTCAAGTGAACCAAGAGTACTAGTCACCTTTATGTACTAAATATAAGTCATATGGTGATTGATAAAAAATACTAATAGATATACCTAACACCCAACACCTATGTAAATAGATGATGCCGAGAAGGAAAAATCATCAGAAGAGTTGCCAGAGACCTCGCCGATTTCTGAGAAAAATGATCCTGACCTTCCTAACTTGGAAGTAAGTGATACCTTAGATATCAATTTGTTCCTTAAGAACACAACTTCTCTGATCATATTTTCCATAACTTGCATTTGTTTTTAATTATCAGGCTCAAGTAGAAAGAAAGGTTGTTGAGGAAACGTCATCTCCTCACAACTCGATATTTGAAGCACCAAAATTCTCCAGAAGTTCCAGAAAATGTGCCTAGTGTTTCTACACATGTATGCTCATAAAGCTTTGAACTTCATATTTGTCAGATATCTACAAGTGGTTTGAACAAAACTAACTTGTACTCTTTCTTTCAGGCTCAAGTTGAAGTGCCAGTAGTTGATGTGGAGACACCAATCAACTTACTTGAGTACCAGACAATCACTCTGAAGAAACATCTGAAATTTTTCAAGTTATGGAAAAAGCTCAGAAACGTTGATCTTTCGAAAATTGCCAGAGTGATCGATAACAAATAGCGAAGAGCTAGAGCATTCGATCTGAAAAACTACATCCATGATATGTTCTCTACAGAGGATTATTCACACTATTCTCTAATGCATGAAGACTTCCTGGCGGAAGTGGCACAAAAACTGGTAGCGGCTTTTCAAGCTGGTGATGAAAAAACCAAGAAGCAGATGGTCTTCGACCCTGCATTGCCAAAATTTCTACGAGTATATCCCTCATAGAAGGAGGACGTAAATGGCAACAAGGTCACACTGTCAGATGTGATCAACTTGGTTTCTGAAGATGAGGAAGAGATTGATGAGAACGACTTCCAGGAACCTCTTTCAGAACATCACAAGGATGGTGATGACAAGAAAAATAACGACGATGATGACAGTCCAGCACCAGGTATTGGTGGTGTTGCACAAAGAAATGTTGGCTCTGGAGAACAACAAACTGCGCCAACCAATACTCAGAAGACACCACCTTCATCACCCAAGTCTCAACCACCTTCTACAACCCAACAAGACTTACTGGAACAGGCTCAGCAGGCTCCTCAAGAAGATGAAAAAATTACAACCGATGAATTCCGAGTTGCAAAACTTTGGAAACTGTTGGAGACTGAAACAAGACTCAATTTGGAGTGTCAATCTCTAATAGAAGAAAAAGGAAGCCCGGATATGGAAATTCGAGGTTGAGAATACCAATGAAAAGGAACTCCTTGCTGAGAAACAAAAGCTTAAAAGAGACATCGAAGTCACGACTGCAGAGATGGATGCTCTGGTGACTAAAGATGATGAGCAAGATGCTAAGGCTGCATCAAAGAAGCAAACACAAACTGTTGCACAGAAGGGTAAATGAAAGATGGTTGCCGGACTGGATTAAGATGATGATGACTTCATCGAAAGTGAAGAAGAAGAAGAAGACCCAAACCGATTGGCACCAGAAATAGATGATATGCAGACTTCCCATCTGAAAAGGGAGTTGCTACCACTGCACATATTTTCTTTCCCTACCACTACTATTAGAGACGATGAATATTTGGGCAGAAGTTCTGTGTATGCTAAGTTAAGTGAAGAACTACTTCAACAATATGTCGATGTTATTGCAACTGTCCCATAAACAATGAAGCATGTTGCTAAACTTCTACTCAGAAGAGCTACAACAATTTCACTAGCCCAGAAAGATCTAGGCATGATCCGGGATGAAGATTGCAACTTTGCAAACAAGGCGCTAGACGAGTCATTATATGCTACACAAAAGGCTAAAGCCATTTTCCGTCCATTGGAAGAGATGAATCAAAAGAAGATGCTACTCCTAAGAGAAAATCAAGAGTTAAAATTTGAAATCCAAAAGCTTGTTCAAGTTCATAATAATCTGCAGATAAATTTTGAATCTCTCTTTGATTCATATGCAAGTTTGGCTCAGTCATTCATGATTATGAGGGAAGAATTAGCAGCGCCCCAGAGAGGCGAAGGCTTAAAGAGAAAACAATATGTGCCCTCCACAAGTCAAGCTTTAGAAAAGAACAAGGATCCAGATCTCAAGCTTGCTGAAGAACCAAGAGTGTCAACAAGGTCAAGGTTTAAGAGCGTGATAGCAAGAGGTTCCAAGTCCCTTGATAAATCTGAATCAAAGAAGCCTTCTGAAGAAGAGATTGGTCAGGAAAGGTGCAAGTCTCCGCTCCAGAACATCTTTCATGATGATGAGAGACTGATCATGATGATCATCCACTCCAGAAGAGAAGGAGAGTTGAAAACACCTCTGAACAACCACTGGTAGTAAGGCCAATTGCTGCTAGGACTCCCTCTGGAAATACCAAGTAGATCCCAGGTGGATCATCCAACACTGCTCCTAGAAAAGAAGAAGAACATACATTGGAGAAAGGACTCAACAGAAAGAGGCGCAGGAATTTGAAGTTTGGTCGAGTTCAAGAGAAAGAACAAGAAGAAGAAAGATCAGTTGCTGCCCTCATTGAGTATGTCAAAACTGATGACAGTCAATCCACCTACAGATGCATTCATCTCCAGAACGGGTATTGGATTCTTGAACTAAAATATTTGCTGCTGAACAAGAAGTTTCCAACTCCCATTTACAGTCAGATGATGGCATGGAGAACTCACAAACCCATACTGCATACAAAGGCTTGGCTTGATTTTGATGTTCAGAAAAGGACAGAGGCTATGAAAAGCCACTTGATTTTGCTTGTCCTTGTCCAAAGAAGGATGTACACAAAGTCCATAAATTGGATGTACCTATAGCAAGAAGAACAAGTTGAGTATTAAACCCTACCAATCCTTCTAATGACTGCTGAAGAATACATGGATGACATTGAATATCTAGAGATCATCTATCAGCAACATGAGTTGTCTGAGTTTAAGGTAGACCATGCATGGGTATGGGGCAAGTACTACTGGGTCAAGCTCTTTGTTCAGAAAAATAAGGACCCTGCCAAGAACTATAGATCTTTGTGGATTAGAGTGAAAGACAGAACTCTATGTCAGAAGGCTTCTCTATGAATATGATGAAGACTACAGGAGGGTTGACAACCAGATACACTGATCCAGAAAGGGTGCTAAAACTTAGGGGCTGATTGACATAGCATTTAAATCGCTCCATTTGGCTCGATGAACAGTGATTTGTCCTAAAATACACTTCAAATACCCCATTTCAATTTCATTCCAAACACAATTTCACCAAAATCCATCCAAATACCCATTCAAATTCTATACCAATCAGCCCCTTATGGTTTCTGAACCAAAGTTATTTTTGAAGACTTGAAGAATAGTATTTTAGAATGTGTACTTGGAGCTTGGACTCTCCTGTTGTTCTAATTTACTTAGTAGTTTTTGTAATTCTGTTGACTGTATTTCTTTGTAATACTTTTGTAAAAGTTATCTCTCATTCTATAATTGTTATATTGGATGATCATACTCTCATATACCTTTAATAGATGATTACTTATCAACAAAGATTACTTCTTGAGATTTGGTTTATGTTTACTTTATGCACTTAATTTAACTGATTGAATATCATTTGAAATGATTAAGTAGTGGATTGTTTTCACTTCCATGTTTGTAATAGTACTTTGAAGATAGTCATGGTTGACTGATCAAAAGGGGGGCGAATTCGTTAGGAATATCTTTTAGTATTTTTTATCAATCATCATATGACTTATCTTAGTACAGACTGGTGACTAGTACTCTTAGTTCACTTGAGCATTGTAAAAGAGGAAACCACTTAGTATGTTAGTCTAGTAAAACTTATATTACGATTATTAGGTCTTTGAATGTAATTTTATATTTTGAAGAAGGCCATGAAGAAGGATCCTGGCAATGAATTTTTAATAGAAGATTGAAGACTGAAGATTGCAAAAGTTTATGAAGATTAAAGGTTAAGTTTCCTCAAATAGACTATGATCAGAAAACATATTGTATCGTCTATACATTGTACAAAACAAGTCTCTGAACATATGACATCATCGAGAACAGGAGCATGCGAGCTTTCAGAAAGCCTCATGTGTCCGTTGAGACTACATGACAAGAAATAGTACAATGCATTTATTACGTCGGCTGGAAAGTCGCTCAATGCATATTCCTCTCTGAAAATGAGAAAAAGGACTTCTGAGTACTAATTTCAAGATAACGGATTGAATTTTGTGTATGTCTAACGGATACTATTCAAACGCCTCTCATATTCATCTATAAATTCACCACTTAGAAGCTGAGAAATACACACACGAACTACGATTATATCTACTTTCAAGCAAGTATTCTCTCAAGCATCTCACTACCATTCTCCAAGCTTACTGCTACAACAGAAAAGCTCGAAGAATCACTAGCAGTTCTATCTGTCTTGAACCTATAACAACGGATTGTTATTCGTGAAAGAGTTGAACTCTCATATACCTTTATGAAGGTCATTCTCCAGAACGGATATCAATTACTTGGGTCAGTAAAAGAGAAGCTACCATACATTGAATAAGTTTATCAAGTAGTTCTATCTCTTCAAAGATCTCTGAAAATATAACTCAAAAATTATACGAGAAGCTTTCTTGACAATCAACTTATAACCAACACCATCAAGGCGTGGAGTACAGGAAGTCCTTGATTTGGAAAATCAAGGAATAGCTCCCAAGGTTATCTTGAGTACATGAAGTACTTGGCTCGAGGGGCTAGGGAACAACTCAGGGGTAGCATTTGGTTGGGAACCATTTGTTTGTAGGGATCTTAGAATAGAATTATTGTAAGGAGAACTCAGTTATATGTTCTAGTGAATTCCAGGTCCCAGAAAGGTCGAAGTGGATTAGTTGGAGGATTACGCCACCTCTAGATACCACTATACGTGTTGTGTTATTTACTTATTCGTATTTATCTTTCAAGCATAACACATACACACATTAATACTGCAAAGCACAAAACTTGTTTAAGTATTAAAAACCCTCCAGTTGTTGAGAAATGGTGTTTGTCGACAAAAGTTTGAAAAGTCTATTCACACCCTCCCCCCCTAGTCTTTTCCTTTCATGTTATCTGGACCAACAAGCTTTCTGGGGCTTCAATATGTTCTACCACTTAGAAACTTGTTGTCACAAATAATTATAGCAACTTGATTTTGTGAGACAAAATACAATGGTTTCACATAGATTTATGTATACAACAATCTGAGGAGACTCTTCTCCTTTAGTCTTCAGATATCTTGCTCTCTGGGAGTGAGTTCCTTTGCTTGGATGCCTTCGTCTTGGTCTTCTCCAAACATATAAAAATTACATTCAAAGACCTAACATCCTAATAGAAAATTTGTAGACTATCATACTTAGTGTAATTCTTCTCTACAATGTTCAAGTGATCTGAGAATTCTAAACACCTTTCTAAGCTATGATAAATCATTATGTTAAGTGATCAAAAACTAAACATATATTCTTAATATAATAAATAAATATTTAAAATAAAAGAAAAATTTGTTAGAAATTTTAAAAAAATTGGGAAGTGCCGAATACGTAAACAACTCCAGGCTAAAGCTGCTAAACAACTCTGATCATAGTTATACACACTGTCAAAGCTGTATACAAAGCTCTGATGCTCCGGTGGAGCTTGATTTTTCTTCCCTTCATTGTTTTTTTTTTTTTTATTTCTAACATGAACCAAAACAATTAGCACATCTAAGAGGGGTACTAAATGAAATTGAGACCCATCTATAAAGTAAAAACTTAATGCATAAATACATTTAAGTTGTCTTGTATGCTAGAAATTGTGTATATTTGCTTTGTTTATTTAACTCTTTTACTACATTATATTTTACATTTGCTTTTTTATTTAACTTTTTTCAGGTTTTTCTTCTTTATAAACTTAGTTTGGTTTTTCTACGCTCAGGCAGGCTTTCACCCTGCCTCACAACAGGCAACAAATACAAAAAATATATATTTATTCAGTTAAATTTGAAAATACAAAAATAAAAAGTTGGTAATTCTTAAAAAATTGTTATTTTCATTTAAAAATATTTGAGAAGGCAAATTTGAATAATTTATTAATATTTGTATTTTTCTAATTTAAATATTTATAATGCGGAAGGGCGATAGGGTGTCGCTCTTTCGCCTTATAAATATTTAAATTAGAAAAATATAAATATAAAAAGTTAAATTTATCTTTTTAAATATTTTTTTTTTTTAGAAAAGCCCAACTTCATATTTGTACATTATTTGAAGTTGAATTTGAAACATATAGGCACGGCAGTGGAAGTTATTTATTGTCCTTCTCAATATAGGTATCATCTTCAGTTCTCGCCGGATATTGTCAGATGGCATTTGTTTCTTAATGCTTACATGATATCATCCCTTAGAGATGATAAACCTTTCGTCTGTAAATTCAATGAATGAATTACTTCTCAATGGTCTTGAATTAGATCAATAATATCACGAATAACAATATATAATCTACCAAATAAATTTGTCGTCGAGACTTGAATAGTATAATATTAT
>JAYMSP010007183.1:0-10350 GCA_036897095.1 Plantago elongata
TTATTTTAACTTTTTATATAAAACTACGCGTCAACTTTAATTGATGAAATTTGATGAGACTGGAGGAATAGTTCGTTTAACTGGCCGTGGTTTTGTTTTTACCTTAGTAGTAAGCAAGGGTGTTTAACTCATTTCGAGTGGGAGTTCGAGGACGTGAAACACATTATCACATTTATCATTTTTAATCGACTTTATACATTACTAAAAAGGAAAGTTATCGCATTATTAATAACTAATAAACAATCTGAACTTTACATAAAAATTATACTCTTTTTCACTAAAAGTACATATTTTTTCATTTCTTTTACTTTTATTATTATTTTAACTTTTTATATAAAACTACGCGTCAACTTTAATTGATGAAATTTGATGAGACTGGAGGAATAGTTCAGTTGCTGCTTTGATATTTTCTTGACCCCCCACATTTTGTGAAAATCCTATTGGCCTTTCTATGTGCACCGTCAAATTCTTTGGAAATTAAATTACTTTCTGGGTTCTCATGTGTAGTGAAAAAATAGTACTAATAAATAGACAAGATCTTAACTTTAAAAAACCTATATAAATAATCATTGTTCTACGATAGATAATACCATCAAGGAGGAGTTGAGCTTAGAATTGAATCATTTGTATTTCCGGAGAAAAATTGTTAAAAAAGATGGTATTTATTTATAATTTATTAATTTATAAGTTTCAGTAACATACGAAAGCTCAATTTCACATTCATTTACCACCTTATTCGACCAAGGCAATCGGGCAAACAACGTATGATTCTTTTCCACTCACTCTCAAGTTCACTTAAAGCTCGGGCACACATCATGTATTAGAGATTCCGTATATTACAAGAAATTCCAATTGTAGAGAAAGAAACTAAGAACATATACATACGAATATACGACGTAGCAATTCTACAGAAAACTATGTGATACAGGAATTATACAAACTGCTCGAGAAGTAGATGATATATAAATGTTCTTACCTAGAACACATACAACATCTCAAGTCTCAATTCTTACATTGAAAAGAGAAAAGAACACTGAATTGGAAACTGGAGATCTCAAAATATGTCCCCAGCAACTGTATGTAACCAACATATTTCGATGGGCCAAGAATGCATTTCTGGGCTAATCCAACAACACGTATTGAACTTGGAAAATCCTTTCTTTCCCTTGTAACAAGTGGGTTACCCTCTGGTTGAAAGCCCAATTCAAGTTGGATAATCAGTCCAACCTTTTCCATCAAAATCAGTACTTTCACTAGCATAATCTTCAACTGTACTATTCGCAAATCAGCCCAAAAATCAAAAGCGAAAAAGATACACAAATTGTCATTCTGTGCCTTTTCTTTTTAGTTAACACAAATATAATTGAAATGCTTCTAAAATTGCATTCCATACAAATAATAAATAATTCCTAGCATATTTTTAGTAGTCCCAAATAGGGAAAGAATCCATTTCATCCCAGTTATTGTCTTGAACAGGATAAGAGTTCTCAAGTCCAAATCCTGCAGAATGATTAGCAAAAGAATTATTAGCAAAAGAATACTCTTCTCCCACTCCAAGTTCGCCTAGTTCTAGCTCCATCCACATTTTAGGCGAGTCCAGTGGCGCTTCATTTATCGCCTCAATCTCCCCCGCCGACAGCCCTACTCGTTCCGGTACCCCTCCACCACCACGCCCTTGAGCTCTAGTCAGCTGCCCGTTCCTCAACAGCGAGGCCGCTTCCTGAGCCGCCACTTGGACATCCTGAGGCCGATCACCCGCAGGCTTAGGTAGAATATCCACCCATTCCGGAAAATTGAGCCTCGCTTTCGAACCCTTCAAATGAAATGATGCCACGTCATATGCAGCAGCTGCCATTTCAGCCGTTTCGAAACTCCCTAGCCAGATTCGGGTCTTTTGTCCCGGTTCACGGATCTCCGACACCCATTTGCCCCATTTTCGCTTCCGAATTCCCACATATCTTACTGCAGGAGTTGCAAGTTCATTGTTCATTTGCATGTGTATACTATATAACTAGTACTAATGTTTTCTCACTTATGGAATCATTAAGGGAACTTTGCATGTATATATATACATGGATTGAGTGTGTAAAAGGTGTATATGCGTGTCAAAAATGTAGCAAATGATCCAAAAGGACAGAGATTATGGTAGTGTTGGATTATCAGGAACAGTAATTAAGGTTGCTTCCACGTAGTTGCATGTGAACTGCCCATCCCAGGCAAAGTGGAGTACCATTGTATGACAGAATGAATGAAAGGGGCTTGTGTTATAGTTTAATCACTGATTAAACATAGATTAATCTCTCAAAGCCCATTCGTGATTAACCACGTGTGTGCCCCTTAATTAACTTTGCATATATATTATCCAAATGAATCTTGGAATGAAACTTCATGTGTAGTACTAGGCGGGACAATCATGCTTATGTCACTTTGAGAAGATATTTTTACTCCTTGTCTGGTGTAGTGAGGATTAAATAAGTTAATTTATCCTACTTACTTTGAGTCGATTATCATATAGCATGGTTCGAGTTGAATTCAACTACGTATATTTTCAAATTTGGGAACATTACCGAAGACCTATATTCCCTTTGTACCACGAAGATGTCTTCACTTTCTTTGGGCACTAAAATTAAATTGCTTTGAAAATTGAATGAAATAATAAATTCAACGTATGTTGTATGTTGTTCTTATGCACTGAAATCAAACAAGATCATTCTACACGATTAAAAGTGACATATGTTAGAAAAAGCGAGAAGAAAAGATTGTATTGAATGAAGAAGAAGTTGATACAATGAACCCTATTTTAGTGTATATTTATAGCTATAAATTAGACCTATTATTGGAGATAAAGAGGAAAATAAAAATATAGAAATAGAGGATAAACAATAATACATTGAAACCCTAACTTATTGTGGCAGATGACAACGATCTTCAGCTTCAAATTTGATCAATGGTGATGGAGGAGTTCGTACGGTAATCTGTACGAGAGATGGATGATTTGGTGTGTCGCATACACCATGCTCCCAACATTTGAATCATTCCCGCCATACGTTGCTATCTGATTGGCTCAGCGTATCTCCTCTTTTCTCGTTTAGTCCCGTAGTTTAAACTTCTTCATACATTCAGTTCTTGGTTTATTTTCTTCTTTGCATTCAACTTCTTTTCGATCCCTGTAAAAATCTTTTCTTTCAAACAACATCGCCTTATTATAGGTTATTGACATATTTATATCTATCTCTCCCCACACCCTTGTGGGTTGGGAATTGGGAAGAGAAGTATTGTACTACTATGAATGATCTTTTGAGCTTTCTTTTGAGATTCAAATGTTGATCTCATACAACGTGTGCTCATAAGACGTTTTGAGATTGCACACGCAAAATTCTACGGTGTGTGCTACGTAAGCCATGGTGATTGCTAGCATAATTAACGGAGAAGCATATCAACTCATGATCCATATAGAAAGAAAGGAACGATTTAGTTTGGGATGGAGTGAGTAGTGAATATATGATTAAAAATAGGTAAAGGGGATGCTTGATTGTCAGTTAATAGTTTTAACTTGATACAATAACAGTATGAGTGTTAATCAATTATCATCTCTTAATTAATCTCTCTGGGCAAATATTCAGTGTAGTTAGGAGGATTAAATAAAAGGGTTTACGTGGATAAAATTTGAGCACGCTCTCAGGTGAAGGTCCACTGGTACTGGTGTGGCAGGCAAAGACTAAAGCTAGGTTCGTTTGAGTTTTGAGGTTGACGAATTTGTGAGCTGGATCCTGCTTATATTTTGACCATGACCATTACACAATCACTGTGACTCTACTCTTTTGCTAACTAACGTTTCTACTTCCACATTAAAATAATCCCTCTTTTAATCACCTCCAGTATGTACTTTGAATTACTAGTATTTGACCAAATGTCAATTTAGTCTTATCGAATCTTTTCATGTATGAACACTTAAAGATTGAGTTTGGTGTGGTGGTCCTAGTAAGTATGATAATATGGTGTTGATTTTGGGCATTGCCGCCGGTGGACTATTTCACCAAATGTACAAAACATCATGTCACATCACCGGCTCACTTCAAATAATATATTGGATTGACGGTGAAAGAAACGCTTGATCAATGTTCATCATCTTGATCAATCATTCACTATTGTAAATTCATGTGTCATAAGGATTTTTATATGTAAATAGAATCACTATCATGAGTCTAACATTTAGATGAATCAAACACATAATGATGTAGGTAATTCAAAGTGAATGATGTCTTGGATTGAATATTGGATCCCTATCAAAGTCCATGAAACATAAGTGTACACTTTTATCCAGATTACATGCCACCAATAATGGATTCGAGCTCAAGTCACCTAGCCCGGAGCTTGAACTTTTGTTTTAAAAATATAATTTATTTATTTACCTACATGTGAAGGAGGCGGAAGTTCATGAGCTTAGACGAACCTCGAGTTTGACCTCCTACTCGATTTCTAAATGTGCAAGGCAACCCTATAAGCTCCAAACTCGACTTGACTCGACCCATAATGCCCATAAGTACGATGATGATAGAGAGGTGATCTACACGCCAACTAATTTTAGTTTACATGTTATTATGAATGAATTATAAATCTCGAAATCGAGAAAACTGAAATATACCTTACCCGGTCCAATATCGGTTGGGTCAGGGAGGCCCCAAACTGCCTGGATAATAGTTGATGATACAACCCAACTGTTTGGAACAGGGCTGAGAGCGTGTGAATAATACTGGATTAGAGCCCAAGTATTCTAATTTTGGGTAGTGGGCTGGACAAAGCCCAGTGGCCTAACAAAAACCTAGGGTTTACATATATCAGCCATACATTAGGAAAAACACAGTCTCAAATCGCCTCCATCTCCTCTGCCGTTTGCCAACGAAGAAGAAGAGAAAACACAGCTGAGAAAATGGAGCCGGCTCCAGTTGTTGTCGATGAAGCTAAGGTCCACTCCGGTGGTGTCATGCTCTTCAACCGCTGGTCATATGATGAAGTTCAGGTCAGCTCACCTCAGCTTAGCCTTTCCCAATTTCTATAATTCTTAGATCCATTGATGTATTTTGTATGTTATGTTAATCTGATTTCATACTGTCGAGTAATTTTATTTTTTTTCTAGAAGCCGTAAAGGTTTGATCTTTAGCGATTCTAAATTGATTCTTACTCTGATATGTTACTTTCTATGTGAATGTGAGTTGTTTGGTTATCTGGATTTATTGGTTCATATGTGGCTGGAGTTTAGTGATTTGCCTTGTGAATCTGTAATTGTGGTTGCGGCATAATCATTTGTATCGAATGGTTTGTGAATTAGGATAGGGAATGCCATTTTGAAGCTAAGTAATTAGGTCAAGACACAAGATTTGCAGCTTATTTAGTCAGGATGTTTAAGATTAGACTAGAACATTAATAATGATGATTATCTTTTGATTTGCAAAGTATTAGCTCTTGCTGACATGTGTGTTTTATATAATTCTATGAGAACCTACTATGTTAAAAATTTGTATCAGTGGATGACTTGTAAATTGCTTTGCTGATTTACTCTACACCTGTGAATCAGAGTTAGTGCCATGGTTTTACTAGACCAGTTGACAAAATGTCAGCTCTTTGAATGCATCTACCTTCTGGAGTGTCTGTTTACTTCTCTTATCGATACTAGAGGATCTATTCAAATGCTTGTTTGCATCTGTGTTTTCTTGCAGATTATCTATTCAAATGCTTGTTTGCTAATCCTTGAATGTGTTTACTCCAACATGAATGCTGATATATCAAAACTTGGTTTTTTAAGAAACTTTGCTCGATCTGTACATGAAATAGGTTGTCTTGATTTCCTAAGTGTGCCTAGGTGATTTTAAATGAAAACAAAGGAACTGTGAATTTCCCTTAACCATCAACAGTTGTTTGTAACCGAGTTTTCGAACTTTACAGGTTAGCGACATATCTGTTGAGGATTACATCACTGCAACTGCCTCAAAGCATCCAATTTATGTGCCTCACACTGCTGGAAGGTACCAGGCCAAGAGGTTCAGGAAGGCCCAATGCCCTGTTGTTGAAAGGCTGACCAACTCTCTCATGATGCACGGTCGCAACAACGGAAAGAAGCTCATGGCTGTCCGCATTGTGAAGCATGCAATGGAGATCATCCACTTGTTGACAGACCAAAACCCAATTCAAGTCATTGTTGATGCTGTTATCAACAGGTAATCTAGATGTTGCTTCACCCTTGATTATGAGTAAAAGCTTGGCTTGTTTATCTTTGTGTCACTTTTGTAATTGGTTAATAATGAGTTGAAATATCTTATCTTAAATTCGATTTTGCTTCGTATGTTCTATCTTAACTTCAATTCATTCTTGGTACAGTGGACCCAGAGAAGATGCCACCAGGATTGGTTCAGCTGGTGTTGTGAGACGTCAAGCTGTTGATATTTCTCCACTTCGCCGTGTCAACCAGGCCATCTATCTCCTCACAACTGGTGCAAGAGAAAGCGCATTCAGGAATGTGAAGACCATTGCCGAATGTCTTGCAGATGAACTCATCAATGCCGCCAAGGGTTCTTCTAACAGCTATGCAATTAAAAAGAAGGATGAGATTGAAAGGGTTGCAAAGGCCAACCGTTAAGGAGATACTTGTGCTCGGGGAGTCTGGACTTGCTATTAAACATTTTTGTTTTTACTTCTCAGGACATCTGGTGTAATATGATGTTAGACCCATGATCATTTCCAAGACTGTCCTTGCTTAGATTTCTGTCTGTTTTGATTTCTTGTGTTATTTATGCTTATTGGATTCTTACTAAGCTTGAGCATACTCCCATTTCATCGGTTGAAATATAGTACTAGTGCATCTTTTTTGCGGAATTCTGAAATTAGAAATGGAGTTCTAAATAGCTGATAAAATTCATTGTGGTCTATTTTCAATACTTTGAATTTTGACTAATACTCCAAGGTTACCATTTTTGTTAAGTTTGTGCCGGAAGAATCCTTTGTATTATCTTTGAGGTCAAGCTCAGGAACCCTCGTAAAACGGAACTTCATGTATTTGTATTAGAAAAGTAAGGTATCCCGCACTTAATGTATATAAGTAACAATTCATTTTTTCCCTTCGGAATTTAACTTTCTAGTACTATTTTAATAAGTTTTATACCCTGAAACATTAATATCCCCTCTTATTCTCTTTCATATTATATTTACAAATCCTATAATAATTTATTCCCTAGTTTCATGTCTCATTCTCATCTCTAATATTCATTTATTACTATTGTATTAAAACATGTACCCGATTCAATGAAAAATTTAACTGTTCACGGTAAAACTATAAGTATATGAAGGTTTCATTTGTGCAATTATTATTTTAATTGTACTCAATTGCATAACTTAAAAAATTATAGACATGTGAAAAGTTCGCTAGCGGGACAGTTTGGTCAATTCGCTAACAAAATATGAACAGTTGAGTCAGGTAGTGTCAGTCAGTTTATTTCATTTCATTTCGTTTTCATTCTCTGGCGGAAAAAAAGAGCCGCTTAACTTGGTGTCTCCGCCCGATTCATCTACCAAAATGACGGCGGTTTCCAACTTTTCTTGTCGGCATTACGACACCGGACCTGCATTCCACCGCTCAGATTACCGCCGCTTGCTCTCCGCATCTTCTTCCATCAATCAGATTTCAATTCCTTTCCGTCAGGTATATTTGTTTCCTCACAATTCGAATGATTTTACATTTGCGGTTTAATATTAGTTCGTGTCAAAATATCATTTCTACCTTTATTCAGTGCCAATTCGTGTCGTCTTGTTTAACAAATTCGTTCCTTTTCGCCTGCTATACAATTCGAACCAGTTTTTTTTTTCATATTCGAGTCTCTCATTAACTAGTTTGTGATTTGTGCCTTCGATACAGTTCAAATTTCAACAATATGTTCAAATTTATGAGTGTATGTTTGGCACAATTTAATATAAGAATGTATTATTATAAAGTGATTTATGCTTTATGTTGCCTGCTATAGAATTTGAGTTATAATAATTTTTTTTTGAAACAGCTAAAGGGTGATTAGAGCCCGACCTATTGGTTGGAGTTGAAGTTTTACTGAGCTGCACTTCGTTGTCATTTGAGTTATAATAATATGTGTTTTATGTATCAGGTAGAATTTAATCGATCACGAAGGTCGGCTTTAAGTATACCTGGAGCTCTGATAGATGACAACATGCTAAGTGAGAATAGGCGAGACATTGTGATGCCTGATGATATCTTGGTAAATATAATCTCTTGTAAACAGGAACTTGTAATGTTTTTTAAGAGTAATTGTCTTATGTATCTTATGTGCGAGATTATTTATTGGCGCAGGCTTATGAACTTGTTCAAGGAGCAGATGTGAGTCCCTTTCTTCTTTCTATTTCTGTTTAATGAAAACTGTCTTTTGTGCTCATAATAATAATGTTGTATTTTCATTTTTCTCATATGCTTTAATTGGCACAATCCTCACATGGTAACATTTATGCGCTCATTTGGAGTTTTTTTTCACTTGACTTTTAAGTCATCTTTATGTGCCAAGAAAGTTTATTTATATGGACCCAAAAATTCAGTAAGTTTCTCTACTTTTGTGATGTCGTGCTGATAATGCATTGGGGGGGGGGGGGGGGGATAGCATTATATGTAATGCCATGCTGCTGTTTGCTTATTTTTGGTTCACTTTAATAAAAAGAGGGGAAAGGTACTAGCACTAGCAGGTGGGAAATTCATCATCCTCTTTATGTTAGCAACAGTGAAAAAATGCCGCTAGGAGAGCTGCCCGTAAAAAGGGTCTGATAGGGCTCTACCAGATCAGTCGCACATATCGGATACCGGTGATAAGTAAAAAAAGAGTAAAACCATAAGCAGCAGAGTGTCTATACTCTATATCTGTCAAGATTATCGAATTACGCTATAAGATACCTACAAGCTACAGTACTTCTTTTATTAGTGAAATTGATATTGATCATAGCTGCAGGCTGCCTTAAAAGGCTGGTCATAACCCTGTGATAGTGTTGCTACTTAATTAACTTGTTAGCCTACATAACCTGTGCACGGTTATTTTGTCTATTGCCGTTTCATGTAGTTTACTGTTCATGTACTTCTAATCCACAGGTGAACTGGAGTTATATACTGAACAAATCAAAACCTGCGCCTCCAACTGCTGTTCTTTTGCATGGTATTCTAGGCAGCAGGAAAAACTGGGGTGAGTGCTGGTCTGTGAGTAAAATCTGTTTGCAATAAAATTAGTGCCAGCACATGTTGCTCCAATTCAATCAATCACTTTGTCGGATACAATTCTTGGGCGAATCAAAGTGAGAAGGGAATATGTATAGATTGTGTAGATTAACAGATACCCTCAATCTATTTTGTGGATTAACAAATGTGTATGACATACACATTTCGTTCTATTACAACTTGATAATTGCTAATGTATGACTGACAGGTACTTTTGCTAGGAGGTTGGCCAAAGAATTTCCCAAGTGGCAGGTATGTCAGTGATACACTTTGTGCTTGTTGTTACTTCCTCTTTCCAAGCATCTTGAAAACATATCTTGATGCAACACCATTCTCTGGCAATTTAACAAGTGCTCAACACCAAAACAGTTTCAGGTTTTCACGACTTCAAGTTGTAGTATATATGTTGCACCTTATAGTAATATAACGTTAAGATTATTCATGTTGTTGCATTCTTCCATCCGTGCAGTTTCTTCTTGTTGACCTGCGGTGCCATGGTGATTCAGCTTCCCTGAAGAAAAGGGGACCACACACTGTTGCTTCAGCTGCTCTTGATGTTTTAAAACTAGTATGTATTTTGAACCTGTACATAAAGTTTTGCCTTTCTTTGTCTGCATATTGAATTACCATTTTTATGAAAAGAAATTCTCTTTCTTTGTCCGCATACTGTTAAGTTCTGCATGTTTATGTTCAAATTGTATCCTACACTTTTCTCGTTATATTTTTCTTTAGACAACTAGGTTGTTTGCATTTAATGCCCATTATTTATTATGTCCATACAACGCACCAATTTACTATTTGGTTTTGCTATGACTGGCTAGGAGAGAGCAATTTTCTAGATGGATCATATCATCTAGGCATTTAGTTCATTTTCCTCTAAGATTTTGCATCTGACATAAAGTTTTTGGCAATTTCTAGCTTGGCCGGCTGAAACTAACTCCTAGAGTCCTAGTTGGTCATAGCTTTGGTGGGAAAGGTAACTTAAGACTTTATTGACAATGTTTCTTCTAGATCATCGTGATATATTATCTTAAATTTCTCTCTTATTGTTCCTGCAGTTGCTTTGAGCATGGTGGAGCAGGTTCCAAAACCTCTTG
>JAYMSP010007184.1:0-10350 GCA_036897095.1 Plantago elongata
TATATATATATATATATATATATATATATATATAGAGCTTTAATCCACCTAAAAAATTTAGTTACTGACACATATCCACTCCTGTTGAAATTTTTTTGTTGATCCTAGTATAAGTTGTGACATAGATGAGATCAAGTTGGAGAATAAAATTGATTTGTTTACAAGTGATATTTTGTTATTTTGTGGCACTGGTTTGAGGATTACATTATTAAATGTTATTTTAGCTTGATTAGCTGTAATTTTAAATAAATGGTCATGAATCTTGGTATATTGTTTATTGGGTCATATTACAGCTCCATGTATGTTTTATTTTAATATACTAAGTACAAGATAAAATCATGTCATGTCATTTCTTTGTCACGTCATCTGTCATTATAGTTAACATTGTAAATGTGCAATTATTTGTCAAAACAAATGATTTGCAAAATCAAAATTTGTTAAACTTTTTTAGTGGAATGGAGGAGTATAACCGTAATAGTGTACATACAGCTCGAATGCAATGACTCTAAAAGACATTTCGAGCAAATTGAGTCTGGTTCGTGAAAAAACCTGGCTCTTATTTAATTAATAAATATAATTGAGTTCAAATATGAGTTATAACATGATAAAACTATACGCTCAATCTTATATTGGTGCATTCGGTTTAAAATTTATATAAGTTAACTCGAAAATAACATTTTATATATAAGTTGATTAATTAAGTTGAATATATGTTAAAGTAATACACCGGGAGGGCGTGTATATTCGGGGTTGATTAAATTTAAAATTTTAAATTTTAATATTTTACTTTGAATAATTACAAGCTCACGAACCGAGTTTGAATAACAAAATGTGTGTAATTCTAGTTCTAGTATATTATGAAGTTTGTGTCTAGTCGATCTCAAATATGTGTATTATTATCAGGCCGATTAAGTTTATATATGTGGAATTTCACTACAGGAGCCTCACTATTTCTAGAATGACACAAGTGAAAGAAGTTAATTTAACTAATTTGTGGCAGTCGAGTTCAAACACTCACATGTGTTTCGTCACCACCTGAAGATGGGTGACAAGCAAGTAGTGGTGGTCAAATAATTCACCCGATCGATCCGTTCGCATTTCACACGTATCCGTTAATTAAATTTTTATAAAAATTTATACGGGTTGAATTTTTTATAACCCATCAATCGACGGGTGGGTGGTGGGTTATTTGGGTGTAACCCGCTATTCACCCGCCATATAATTTACATAACTAAAATTAAATATATGTATCATAAATTAATTGTTCCTTAAACGAATATATAGATATTTATTATAAATTAATAATAATAAAATTGATTAATAACAATAAAATTACTCAGTTGAACCTCTTTAAGCTTGCTGCTAGTTTTAGTTCTTCATTATTCAATCATGTTCACTACTCCGATGTTTATCTCTGTTGAAGTACTTTTCTTCAATTTGTAACCCTTTCTTTTTTAAATAAAAAATCATTCCTTCTAAAAGAAAGAATTAATAACAATAAAAATAAAGCTATTTCATATAAATTAAGAGAATACATATGTGAAAATGATACTTTATAATTTTACTTGATTTCGAAACATTTTGTTAATTTGATGGATTATAATATATTTTAGTTGATGAAGTATTTCATCCGTCAATCCGTCCGCCACCCACCCTCCATTATAATCATTCGAACTGTCACGGGTTGACAAATTATTTCACTCATCGTGGATCGGATAAATAATCACCCGTCGTAGATGAATTGGGTTGATTTTTTATTAAAATTCGTCAAAGATCCACCCGCGACCATCCCATTGGTTCATACAAGGTGTGTGCCTCAAATGAAATGCTGGATATGCTAGGCAGCTAGGCAGGTATTTGTAGTCGTTCTGCTCTAATAAAGGTTGGTTGATTATCGAGCCTCTAGTATTATATAGTTGGCAGTCTGATTCAATTCAATTCAAACATATTAACAAATATGTTCATGATTTCAACTTGTTGAGACTCGTTTAAGTATATAGTTTGTTCTTTCATTTAAATCCCGAACTTAACCTGGAGATTGTGATATTTAAACGAGTTAAGTTGGAGCTTAATAATGAATTTTTTTATATTTTAACTCGAAATTTACAATTAATTCATTCATTTCGTCTGCTAATCAAGTCGAATTCGACCTCGAATACTGTTCTATTTAAGTGTGAGGTATGAAAACAAAGGATTTCAAAGTTGAATAAGACCAGTACACTACCCATATCGTCCACATTCAAATTATCATCCGGATTTTGCTAAAGATGGATGAACACGTGAGTAAATCAAACATTCTTGGGGCAACACAAAGTTAGCTAACACACAAGAAATATTCTCAATTTTGGTAAATTTCAATATCTACAAATTGTTGGGTTGTGCACGTGGCAGTGCAAGAGTGTTGGACAAATAAGCACAACTCGTATGGTATAATGTATGAACAGTAAAATTTAGGTAACATACACTGGTCTTTCACTAATTCTACGCCACTGTGTAAAATAGCATCTTTGACACTTTCCATTTAGACTAAACTTCTTCTCCTCTGCATATATTGCAAGAAACATTAAATTCCAACACGTAACAAATCTACTTCCATTTGTTCATTCGGGATAGGCCTGAATCGTACATACGTGAAATTAACATATGCTAGCTTTTAAATAGCTTCAAGATTAGAAGACTCAATTGCCTTAGTTGAGAAACAGATGACATAACGAAGCTAAGAGATACATTTATCTTCTGATGTCCGTGTAAATTGTCAAGTGTTAAAGAGAAATAACAGTGACATTATGTAGATCAATGATGACATTTTATATCTTGTAATAGTATTCGTATGTTGTACCTAGAGCACTCTTTGTTAGTCTCTCAAAACAAGTTACATAATACACACTATAGTTGAGCCAAAACCATAAAGTAGAAAGAGGGGCAGCCAAAGATATAAGGTTTCTTAAAAGTATCCATGGCTCATAATCATTTTGAGAAAACCATTGTGCAGTGTTGAGGAGTTTCAAGAGAGCCACACAAATCTGTAGTAATCTGTAGAGATTTTCTCTTGTATATACTATGTGATAAGTATTGTCTAGCATAGCACATCTTATCCAAGATTCTATTTGTAACACTATATATTGAGGCATCAATGAAACGTGAAGATTTGTGGGAGAATATTTATTTTACATGCAGTAGTGTAGATTTAAGGATTAATTGTGTCACTACACAAGTAATCAACCGTATGTTTATTGGTAAAATATGGGGCACCGGCCCTATGGTTGTCTCTGAGTTTGACTAAACATCATACTAGTTACCTTGAAATTTAGATGCTAATTGATTGATCATATGTTGAATTGCTTCTTTATCTTTCTTCTTGTTATCAAGTTGGAATTGAAACAGAATTAGGAAGAGATACTAAAGGGGTGTTTGGATGGGAATTTGAATACTTCTATTTAACTCGATGAACAGTGATTTGGCCTAAAATACACTTAAAATACCCCACTCAAATGTCCATCCAAACACAATTTTCACCAAAATTCATCCAAATGTCCACTCAAATGTCCATCCAAACAGCCACTAAGGAAGAGATTCTATCTTAATCATCATCAACCAAAAAGTAAGAGTAAAGCAGTTAGAATTATATGCTCTTTAAACATTGGTTTAAAAACAACACTCTTTCTAAAACCTTTTAATTAATTATAACACCTATTCATACCTAGGAACCTAACAAGAACGGGGATTCCTCTAATGTTTGAATTCGTATGATGGGAAATGGGGAATGATGATCGATCTGAGTTTAGATGATGACACAAATGTTGAACAGGTTGGTAGTGAGGAAGGATATATAGTTCGTTGGCAATAACGGCCATTACATCGTCAATTCATACACGATAGATGAGAGAGAGGGACCACATGACCATACACAAATATGACAACGAACTATCTATACCATTTGGCCCGTCATGCATCTGTAGATAGTCTTATAGGAATATATATAACAGCTAGAACTATACAACTATACAAGGTAACAGTTGGTTGTGTCACTCCTAGCCAAATGCCCAACTAACACTACTCTCCACTTTGCTTGCCTTCACATGTTTTATTTGTTTTCTCAAATGTGGATTTAGTAAAACAGTGGCTTTATGGTTAAACTAAACTGGAGTGGTAGCTTCGCATAGCAATTATACATTCTCATTCCACCTAACTAAAATAATACTCCTTGCACTACAATAAAAATAAGCATTAGTCACACTTAAACCGGTAACATTTAAGAGAAATGTTATTAAAAATGAAAAGAGTGTTATTGCATTAAGAGTATGATTTAGTGACATTTAGGCTGGTGACATGTTGCATGAAGTGATATTGAAGGAGGAATAAATGATACTTCAGTAATGTGTCACTATAATGTTTTGATAAAATTAATGTATATAATAGCATGACATTACAAAATACCACTACTAATCAGATTTAGTTACCTAATTACACTTGACTTAGTGACGTTTTTGTTTGTCATTGAATTATTTGAGTAACATGGTCAATTAAGGTTGGCCCAAACCCAGCCCAACCTTAATATGTTTAAACGAAGGTCATTGCCCTGATCCTTGCCGATTGGTAGGGAAAAAAAAAAGAAAAAGGATAAATCGATCGACAAAAGAGGGCAAGAGTAATGAAATCACCAGACTGCTGCTCTCCAATATCACATCTCCCGCACTGATCGTCGATCCTACCCATCGTTTTCATTCTCCAATTCAGGATCCATCGCGTTGATTTAACACTCCGCTTCTATGTGTCATTGCGAGTTCTTCATAGCTACCTGATTGGGATGATGGGAGAATTAGGTAATATGAGTACGTCTATTTAATTGGTTTGAATTGGTCGATTGGGAGTATTTCATAATTTGCAGCAATGATTACGATTTACGTGTATAAGTGTATTCATTAATCTTTAGTCGAGGTGGAGTTTATTTTATTTTAGATGGATAGATAGAGGAGGATTCAAATGGGTTTATTGTATTTGAATTGATAGATATATACATAGATCAGAAAATGGTGTTGTAACTTGTAAGAATTTAGTTAACTGTATTTGCCTAAAGCCCTCACTTTAAGAGATGTTCTTGAAAACTGAAATTAATGATGATAATTCATGTTTTTTATTTGTCGGAGTTCACTACAAACTACATGCTTGGTTGAATGATGTTCTTGGTTTCTAGATACAATACCTAATAACATATCTCAGTAATTAAACATTTGTGTCGTGTTATGGCATGAAATGAGTTCCTACTGATCTTTTGTTACTAAACCAGGATTTTGAAAATTGTTGTAGGAACACTTTCTTGTTTACATATCTAGAACACCTTTCATAAATTCATTTTCAGGACATTCACACTGGTCAAAAGACCATTATTCATGTATTTTCAAAACTGTGGGTAATGCCAGTAAAAAGACCATTGTTCATGTATGTACTTTAACTTGTATGCATGTGACAGCAAAGCCCATGGGTCTTGTCTAAAGAAAAGAGTCAGAGACAATTAGTTTCGCACTTATAAATACTTCTGTTAGCATTTTATTGGAAGTTTAGATTTTCTCAATTTTTATTATTTGAGTCATGGTGGCATCTTGGTTATTGCAGGTAGAAACACCATGGATGCATGCATTATTGATGTTATACATTTTGTTCAGTTCTTCCATGTACATTCTTGTGTGCCCAAAATTAATATGTACTTGTCCTAATGACAGAGGTTTCAATGCATTGAAGTTATGCTCATTCTCTTTACAATTTTTTTTTCTTTTTATATGTTTCTAAATGATAGCAAGCTAGCCAAGGTCATAGAGAACTCACTTGACTTCAGAGTTAGGATATACTTTGGGAATGCAACACATTCCAGAATCATTTAAGTCTTGGTTTCCATAGTAAGATCCAGGGTAGTTGATGTTACATTTTCAACCGTAAATACGTAATACTATTGCCAAAGTTACACCTTGTGGACAATGCCAGGCTCAAGAATGCCTTTTCCTGTTCTTGTCTGATAACCTTGGGTATAAACTTCTTAGTAAACTCTTGCACAAACAAACTCCATGTCCAATCAACTCCTCTCTTTTCCCAAGTGCGACTGATTAAATCCCACCAATCTTGGGCAACTCCTATCAACTTACACGACGCATAACGCACTCGTTGTTCGTCGGTATAACGTAGCACTGCAAAAATCTTCTCCATCCCTCTTACAAATTGTTCAACTTTAACATCATCAGCCTCTCAATAAAAAGTAGGA
Source organism: Plantago elongata (assembly GCA_036897095.1). Lineage (NCBI taxonomy): Eukaryota > Viridiplantae > Streptophyta > Magnoliopsida > Lamiales > Plantaginaceae > Plantago > Plantago elongata. The sequence goes on from JAYMSP010007184.1 coordinate 6,254, forward strand.
GGCTCATAACTCAGGAAGCATTGTATTAGACGGTCATCCTCTGAGACCGATGACTGTCCTTCGGTAGATTGGAATCCCTTTAATTGCAGTCATTTGTTTCCAAAAGGCTACCATTTCCGGAATCTGGGAAAAATAAGATGGTTCGATTCTAGAAGGCTCTTCTACAGGCGGTGATTCGACTTGAGGGGGTGACTGCGGGTTACTACTTTCTTGAGCTACGGGGTTCAGGTCAGCCATAGTACTGTAGTAAGTAAATTAAAATTACGATTAATACTTAAAACATCTTCCAACTTACAAGACTCCTGGTCGAGTTGACCAGTTCATTCGCAGTTAAACAGATAATCAAACAACATTTCTAACATACATAGTCCTAGAGTAAAACTAAGACTACCAGTACACACGGGGCCTTTTAAAACTTATCTCCCCTCTACCGATGGCAAGTTGACTCGTCTTCGTCCGAGATATATCCGTCCGGCCTCGGGTCCTCAAACGGTTCTTCCTCTTCGGAAGAGGTATTGCGCGGAGCCAGGGGCAATGGGACGGATAGTGGTGTGGGTACGCGGACTTTCGGGCCGTCATTCTGTAACCACGGGCACCGGCAGCTGTACCACTTGGTCCGACGACATGCATTCCTCCTCCGACAATTGCAGAAGGAGCTAGATGTGGAAGCGGGCTATCACTGGGGGTGGTGGCGGTGGATCATCCAGTGCATGCTCAATGTGGGACAGCTCGGTCTGCACATGCTCCACCTCGTTCCGAATGGAATTCATCCTATATACCACGGCACGAAGACGCTCACGGCTGTGAGCTCGGGCCCTTCGTTCGGCCTCCAAAAGTTCTGTTACTTGCCAGGTTAGCATCCTCCCAGCATGGGCTTCATCTACCCATGATTGCACGAAGTTCTTTTCGTTCTCAAAATCCCGGCTTCCATCTCCGTCCATCTGTTGAAGTCAGTAAATTCAGATAATAATAGTGCATATATATATATGTGTCTCTCCCCCATTTTTTAAAATAATATAGGAGTTGGTATTTGGAAGTGCGTCACAGTCTATTGGTCCAAACCGGGCTCTGATACCACTCTGTAGCGGCCCGACTGGATCGAGGTCCGGACGTCAAGGATTATTGCCGAACTTCCAAATACATAGATATCAAAATAATAATTATTACATACCCCAAATTTAATTTACAAGTCTATAATTGTTTCATACGCCTAAAGATCAGCAGCGGAATATCAAGGCTTGTGTCAGTCTGTCTGTCTACCCGACCTCACTTCGTGCTCTAAACCTGGGAAATCAAAGTTGAAACAGGAAGAGTGTAAGTCAACCGACTCAGTGAGGATAATCAAGCAAGTAATAAAATGCATGAATGTAACAAGATAGCAAACCAACACAACACGCTGATCAGGCACTTTTAAAAATGGAAAATACCGTAAACACGCACTCACGATCATAGCACATGAAAGGTGCTAGATTTACAGTACTGCAACAGTAACTATTTTGGGCTGGACCGAACGGATCAGGTATCGATCAAATAAACAAGTAGCGGTGTGACCGCGACGGAGTTGCTTTTATGACGGTCACGACCCATCACAACTCATAAAATAGGACCGTTTGAATAGTCCGAACATGCACCAATAGCCCAAAAAGATAGCGATGCAGACCGCTTTATCACTTTTATCGAACAAGTCGACCAAGACGGTTTCCCAAGTTTTTCCAAAACAGTGTGTGGTTGCTTTAAAAATCATTTTTCATTTTCATGCGATGCAATTCATGAGGATCAGCATGATATAATCAGGATGGGATAGCAAGGTGTACTGAAATAGAGTCATGTCAGGTCAGAATATCAAGTTACAATCAGTTCAAAAATTCCATGACAATAATATAGTCAGTATTTGTAATTAGTCTTCGTGTCGGGGTCAGTCGGGACGTCGTCGCCTAGTCGGAGTTAGAGTTAGGCAGATAATCAAGTAAACAGGAACAAGTACTGGAATTAAAGGACTTGAAAGGTAACAACTTTCCCAGGGCCGGATGCCGAAAGCCTGAAAACGCTCACCTTGAATGAACTGGTACACTACGCAACTTCGAAAATCCTGATACACGGATAATACTACTCAACTTTACGCGAGAATTATTGTAAGACTCCCGTAAATTTCCCCAAAACAATCATAACAAGTAGCAACAGTTAACTGACGAAGACACTTACGCATATAATTTCATCTAGTCATATAATGCTATTCAACATACGCAAAATTGACACAGTATCACATATGAGAACACAAATAGAAACATGAGCAGATAATAATATATTTTAAATCATAACAGTCGTATTTTTACTTGGGCATTTTCTATTTACTTGTACTCCTTATTTCTAAATGAAACACTTCCTCCATATACAAAGGCAAGCATTTCCATATTAATTATTATCTCCTACTGTCATAACTAGTTCATACTAATACATGATAGTCAAACAGTTGGTTAACATCTTAATATGCCCTTTATCACGAACACATATAACAGCTATAGCATGACTAACGCAACAATAAAAGAACATTTTTAAACTACGAGCATGTATCTCATACTTGCATATTAACACACATACTGTTTAGATTCCGACCGACACAAGTATAAGAAACATAGCCCGACACTGGAATTCAAGAATATATGCCCAACACACCAAGTTACCTATGATCCGGCTAATCAAAATAACTCATCTAAACTAACAGGAGGATATAGCAAAAAGGCTAACGAGATAAGAACTAGGATCAATCAAACCACATATCATTTGATATCAAACACACGCACCACACCATCTTGCGAACACAAAACCAGGTACATAATCGAAACCACCATAGGCAAATAACGTAACCTGACATAACGGGAACAAGGACGATTTGCAATACACAAAAAAAACATATAACAGACGAATGAGCATTGCAGCACAAGGCCAGTTCGAAGCTCACATCCAACATCTCGATTGAGCAGTAAAACCAACACCTCAATCATGAATTTAGACAACCTGACAGCAACAAAGTAAATTAAATGCTTAAACTCGATAAACAAAGCAAGAAAGTTCGACTTCACAAATCTACGGTACATACTTAGAAGAACATATCACTATTTGCTGCTAAAGAACCCATCAATCGACTCAATAAAGTAGACGCAGCAAAGCGAGATCGAAATTGACACACAACAACTCAATTAAATGCAGCATACCAAACAATTAAACAGTATAACGTAACAACAATTGAACTCAACTAAGCAACAATTAATCATACTGTTCCCACCCTCGAAATTCGATTGAAATCGAAAGAGGAAAAGGTTACTAACCGGAATCGATCGCGAGCAACGACACTAGTCCGGTGAGTAGGCGCGGGTGAGAGGCGGCAGCGAAATGAATTGAGGGTGAGAGAGAGAAAGCGGGGGCAGGGGCTACTGTTCAATTTTTCTGGTGGTGTGGTGTGTGACGGAATGAAGGCAGGGAGAATGGCCTATTTATAAGCGGGAAGGTGGCCGACCCTCCGTCCGTGTCTCTCCGTTCCGTCGACACGCGTCCTCCACGCGTCATTTCATCGGCCACGCGTTGTTCAGGGGTAAACTAGTCATTTCGTGCGGCGGCTAGTTTGCTTCTCCGGTAAGGGTTGCGGCGGCTTAGTCGGTGAAGAATTGTGGCTGGTCGGTTGCTTCTTGGAGAAGATTCGGACGATAATGGCCGAAAGATGGAGTGAAATGAATTGAACGGGAAGAAAGGATGGGGAAGAAGAAACAAGTCAGGGGTACAATTGGTATTTTACCAATACATAAACCTGGTTTCTTATGGACTCCAAACGGCTCGTAAATAAATTTCAAAAAATACGAATTCGATATCCGGACGATACTGGACGCGAACTAATCTAGCATCAAAAATAAAAAAAATTAATTTTTATTATTTTATTTTTATTATTACTTTATTAATATAATATCAAATTAATTTCTAGTACAACGTATTAAAATTCAAGGTTCTTACAGCATAATTCTTTGCCATCTCTTGTTTTTCCAACACATTGTCTACTCGGTACGATTCTACCCTTATTGGTAATGTAATTCTCAACTTTTCTTCAT
>JAYMSP010007185.1:0-10349 GCA_036897095.1 Plantago elongata
TCTATCTTAAATAAAATGTGCTTGTGTTGTTCGTCACAATTCTTGACGTCTGAACCCGGATCTTGGGGTGCTACAGATTTCTTCCATATTGATTAATTTATATTGGATTTATTTGTAATTGATTTAAAAACTTGTAGCAATTTATTTAGTTTTGAATATCTTATTAATTGTGATATAATATAATACTTGCATAAGAGGAAATCTAATTGAAATTGTATATATATTAGATTGTTTTGATATTTTATTTCATAATAATATATTAACTATATATATTTTATTGATCTCATACTCTTCTATTGGGGAATTAGGGCTTACTTTTAGTACTTTGCTTTATTTATTTTAGTTACATACTTAATTTGTATTATATTCATTGTGTAGTTTATATTATGATCATTATTTATATTTTTTCAATATAATAAGATTATAACGCAATAACCGAAGTATTATGAAATATTAGTAAGGAAAGTTCTACTATAAATATTAAAAAATAAGGATTAACTTTTAATAATACGACAAAATGGAGGGTTGTCTGTCAATTTAGTTCCACGCTTTTATCACACATGACTTGGATAAATGGAAGATAGCAACATTTGAGTTACCAGTTAAATAATTATTTCATAATTTAACAAGTTAACTGGTATAATAGCATTCCTGCCCCTAGAGCAATTCAAAAGCTCAAAACCCAGTCTGTTAATTTTCTGAAAGCTTCCAGTTTGGTCCCTGTTATTGTCAAAAGTTTTAAAACACCAAATAAAGCCATTTCAAAACCTAGCTAAGGTATGAGTCGGCCTTCCAACCCCATCCTTCATCCATTCAACACAAGATTAGGCAACAAAACCCAACAAAAATCGAACCCAATTCGAAACTCAAATTTCCGAATTGACTTCCCAAATTCCATAAGAAAGCTCAAAGTTTCAAATCGACCTCATATACTCATCCTCCATCCCTTTAACATAAGATTCAAACACAATTCAGAACCTGGATTCTCAAATATCAGAGAAGAAAGAAGAAGAAGTGGATGTAATTATAATTTAAGAACACGTAGAAAGAAGAAGAAGAATAGGAACACAATTCGTAAGTTGTAATTCAATTTCAAAGTAGGTTGCTGGAACAAAACATAGAAGAAAGAAGAGGATGAATGGTGGTGTTAGTTATCAGTCGGAGGTGGTGATTGTTATGGGGTGGTGGAGTTGGTGTTTGGAGTGTGAAGAAGATGAAATTAAAGATGAAGAGGAAGAAGAGAGGAAAGAGATAAAAACACACAAAGAATTAATTGCAAAATCATATTCACATCATCTATAATTACCACGTAGGAGCCGGAGTCAACATCGAAATTTGTAATTAAGAGTAGATGTAATTGTTCAAATAATGGATATGAATATGTAATTGGACCATCTAGTAAGGGGTTTATATGTAAATGACTCATCTATATATAATCTATTTACATTATAATACCATTATCAATTTAACATTGAGCATGTTAAACGTAAAACATTATAATATTGTTGCAAATGTCCACTAAAAAGCAATGAAAACCAAATTGACAAAATATAGAAGTACAACTAGTCTACACAATTATTTCAACAAGTAAACATGTAATATTATTGAATATAGAGTAACTTACGTACTAGTAACCTACTATGAAGGCCTCATAAAAAACCTCAATAGTCTAGTAATTACATTTTGGTCCAAAATCTCAGTTTTTTTGTTGACTTTGAGTACTTTACTCAATTACCCTTATGTGATAATTTTGAGAACAAACACGGCCTTATGTTGAAAAGTTAGGTTTTGGAATCCAAATATACCATCTTTACAACATTTACGCCATTTTCACCCAGCTCCTCCCGTCTCTTGCTCTGTTCTTTCATACTCACTCACTCCCGCGAAATCTTCACTTTTCGTACCAAAATTACGTCATTTGTTGTTATTCAAGTTCGCCGTTGTTGGATTGTATCATTTTTTCGATCAGAATTGCGTGGGTGCATTGAAAGGTCGGAAAGTCAACTTCCTCTCATCAAACCAAGGTACTGTTTTGATCTCATAATCCTGATTTTTTGAGTTTTTTGTGTTACTTCATATGCCGAAATTCTAGTTTAGAGTTTGATATTGCGTGATTTAGAGAAAAAACCTCTGTTGTGTTCTTTTTTGTATATGTTATTGTGATTCTCTTAGACTGAAGAATGCTTTTTTAATGGCAGGAAATGAGTGATCGATTCAAGATAAGGATACATTATAAAAGGGAGGAGTACATGGTTGAAAATGTGAAGCCTGCTAGGTAGAAGTACTCTACTCTTCTTAATGATGGGTTGAATTTGTTTATGACAAAATAACTTATGAGAACAATGTGTGAATTTCTATGATTCCTGATATTGAAAAATGTATGGATAGAATAGTAGTGAGGTCTGATGAGCATGTTAGGTTGATATTTGAAAGGAACATGGGATACAAGGAGGTTGATTTATTTGTAGAACTTGAAGAAGCAATTCCTATATATGTTGATGAATTTGTAGCTAGAACAAAGAAAAGAAGGGTTTGTATGGGTGATGATGATGAATATGAGCCTCCCCTATCCTGAAACAGAACCAAATCCCCCAACTAGAGCAAGATACTATGGGAAAAGATCATGCAAGCTTCCACCATACAGAGCACCTAGAGATCCCATCTTTGTCGATCAAGCATAATCCTCTCTGAAAGGTGCTACTTATTACATTACATTGCTTACTCTTCTACTTGAATCTACTTGAATGATTGACCAATTTGTACAATTAGTTACATAGCCAACAATAGTAAATTCATTGCCACAAGTAGTTGTATTACATGCAAGTTGTTTGCTAGCAATCGTTCCCATACTCCATTCAGAATTACATCCACCTCCCTAACTTGACTTGCTTGGACATGAGTAGTGTTGGTGTTTTGTGGCACATAAATGGTTTCCTTTTTGACATCACTCCAATAGGAGAAACCATGTGTGTGACACTTCTAATGCATTCTTCCAGTTGATGACACTACAAGAATGGTGGGCTTACGACAATTGTGAACACGACATAATGGATGGCCATGTCATATTGAATGAGAACTCATATGCTTTCTAGTAGAATCCATGTCGAAGAGTGTGTTTTTGTGATTGAAATATAGTCTTTTTTAGGTTAATGTGGGTGAAAAAAGAGGTTTGGAGGAGTTTAAATATAGCAAAACAACCCTTCCAACGACTAGTTTTTTAAAAATCTAACGGTAACTAAAAAATACAAATAAGTTAATTTTGTTTCAATTCAATTACATATTCGATCCACACGTGATATTCAAGTGACAGCTTGGCGCCACCAACATAAATCCTGTTTGATTTCTCAATTTTAGAAAAGGGTACATGAGTAAACAACTCGTTTTAGTTCACCTCTGATCAAATTCGTGCCCCTGAATGTAATTGTTGATCTATATATTGAGGTTTATTATGTTATTAGATACACTAATAGGATAGTAAAAATATATTCACCCTTGAATATATTAACTCATAAGGGGCATACTAGCTAGTAATTTGAGAGCAAAAATCCAGGGGCAAATTGTTGCCCCTTGCTCCTTAGTACATCCGTGCCTGACTCGCTGCCCAGTAACTCAGCAAGAATGGATTTCTCGGACGCCTATTTATTTCTAGGTACTTTCCTTGAGTTGTAGTGAATTTCAACATAGAATTACTCTTAAAATAAAAACAATCCACTCAATTAATATATCAAACTCATTTATAATTACATATACTTCTATGGGACTACATGGTTTTCTTAAAAAAACGTGCAAAATTAAACTGTTTCACTTTTAGAGTAACGGAGGGAGTATATTGTAAAAATAAAATTCACTTCAATTGTTAATTTGCATTTTTGTCCTATGTAGATTTTTACGTAAGTTTCATCTGGTACTCCACTTTAATTAGTTTTTATATCATATTGGTTTTTAGTCCCTGTCTAGCTACTTGTCTAAGGTTTTAGTCATATTGGCTTTTATCATGATATAATTGGATATGACTGTTGAGCTTGAGATATGATTGATATTGATTTTCCGAGTATGTTTGCTAAATTTTAAATTGAGAAAAATTTTCTTTACACCAAAACCTCTTCGCTCACTTTGAACTTGCACCAAAACCTTTTATTTTTTTTTGTCAATCAGCCCAAAACTTGGATGGCCATATGTTGCTCCGTCAGTTTGCATGATTTTCACACGCCTGGGAGAACAAAACAGACAAATCACGTTTCAAACTTAACTTGAAGAGATCAAACGTTTTTAACTTTTAAACATAACTTTGTCTGAAAGAATCAATTCACACAAACAAATTCTCCATAATTCAAAATCTTCATCTCCGATCCTGAGCGGAATTGCGATGACTTAGAAGAAACGGGGTGATAATGCAGGTGGTAAGATTCCTCAAGGATGCACAGCTCTGGAATATGGTAAGTTTTATGTGTGTTTCTTTGTATTGGTGGTAAAGCTCTGTTTTTTGTTGGTATGAGGGTAATGTTGGTTGAATTTTGTGTTGTTCTTGCTATGTATGCGTATTGACATCGATAATAATGTTTGTTCGATATATTATGTGTATATATTCCGAATATTCCGAATATAGGATCCGTTAGGTGAATGAAATAGTGTCGAGTTTGTTGAATGTTTAAGATTGTTGTTGAAAATTTGATTTTGGTACTGTTTTGTTGTTGTGCAGTCCCAAAGGGGTCCAATTTTACAATAGTGATGCATCACCATGAAAAATTTAGTAAAGGAAAATCAAAGTATGAAGGAGGGACTGTATCTTATTTTGATTGGTGTGATATGGATGAAATGAGTATGCTAGAAGTTAAATCAATGGTTAGAGAGTGTGGCATTGATCCTAAGGATGTGGATTGTTACATGTCAAAGAGTAATAATAACAGTTGTACTGATTTGGTAAAGATTGACTCTGATGTTGACGCTTGTAGTATGGGGTTTTGTGTTGATTTACATGATTCAGTAGGTGCGTATGTGGAGTACTTGAATAATGCTGAGGAGGGTGATCAGAGTGAGGGTGATGGGAAGGAGATTGATGGTGAAGATGATGAAAATGAGGAGGTTGATAAGAGTGAGAGTGAGACTGATAGAGGTGACACTAGTGAGAGTGGTTTTGAGGGAGGTGATGAGCTAGGTAGTGATAGTGATGGAGATGTTAGTGGATATGAGACTGAGAAGGGTGATGAAACTGAACAAGAAGTTGTTGGAACTTCTAAAACATGTGGTGGTAAAAAAAGGGCTACATAGGTGTTGGTAAAAAATCCAAGAAAGGAGTTAGAGAAGGTGAAAATCTGAAAACTGATGGTGCAACTGGTGGTGTGTCTTTGGAAGAAGAAAATCATGTTGCAGTTGAGATTGATGCTTAGATATTCAATCAGTTCTTAGATGAAAGGGAGGGTGAGTTTGATGATCAGTCAATGGGAGAAGATTCAGTCAACTCAGATGGACTTAATGATAGTGATGTTGACTTGACCAATGAAAATGCAGAGTACTATAAGGCTGTCAAAGTTCAACAATGGTTGGGAGGGCTAGATGAATGGAACTTTGATGGGAATGAGAATACACCGAAAATGTCAGTTCCTACAACATCTATTGTGGCTCAACCATCTGAGTATAAGGGGTTTCCCTTGTTTAACCATGTGACTAATATAGATGATCCTAAGTTTTCAGTTGGTTTAGTACTTCCTGGTAACAAGGTGTTGAGGCAAGCCATTAGGAATCACTCAATCAAGAATGGTAAGGAAATTAGATTTGAGAGAAATGTAGTGGTAGGATTGTGGTGAACTGTGCTGCAGAAACATGTCCTTGGAGACTTCAAGCCAATTCATTTCATGGGAAAGGTAGTGTGGCTATGCAGATAAACTCATTGAATGATACACATCATTGTAGTAGGGTTGGGAAGTCAAGGCTGCATATGCAAGGTGGATAGCACGCCAATATGAGGAGGAAATAAAGAACATAGACAAGTGGAAAGTGAAGTCTATGAAGACTGTTATCAGGAGCAAGAAAGGAGTGTTGATCAAGGACAATAAACTATATATGGCCAAGAGGTTAGTTCAATTGAATAAATCTGGTAATGAGCTTGAGCAGTATGCATCATTGTGGAGATATGCAGCTGAGATAAAGAAGTTTGATGAGACTAATTCTGTGATGATCAAGCCATTCAAACATGATGATGGTAGGCAAACCTTCAAGAGAATCTACATTTGGTGGGGAGCAATGAAAAGAGGATTTAAATCACTTAGGAGAGTGATCTGTCTAGATGGATGCCATATAAGATGTAAGAATGGAGGCATTATTCTCACAGCAGTGGGAATTGATCCAAACAATTCCTTGTATCATATTGCCTATGTTGTGGTAGAGAAGGAGAAGACAGACACATGCATGCGATTTTTAGAGTACTTGGCAGCTGACTTAGGCATTCATGAGGAATCAGTTGACATAACATTCATGTTTGATAAGCAAAAAGGTCTTATTACTGCTATTGAGTAATTGTTTCCCAATGTTGAGCATAGGTATATGAATTTGATCTTGTCTCTTGTTATAGTTTCATCTAAATTTGTTATGGTTTATTTGTCTAACAACTCTCATGTCTTATGTCTTGATTTGTTGCAGGTTTTGTGTAGTTCATCTATACAATAACATGAAAATACATCATGGAGGCTTAGCTCTTAAACAACTATTATGGCAGGCTGCAAAATGCACTAGAGTGGTGGACTTTGAGGAGATTATGAAAGAGCTAGAGAAGAAAGATAAGGGAGCATACATGTGGCTCCAAAACAAGCCTCCTGAGAATTGGTCAAAAAGCCACTTCAAGATCATTGTGAAATCAGACATTTGTGTGAACAATATGTCTGAATCATTCAACTCCATGATATTGGAGTCAAGAAGCAAACCCATCATAGAGTGTCTTGAGGAGATTAGGATGTTGATTATGAAAAGAGTGTGGGTGAGTAGGAGCAAAGCTGAACAGTGGTGGGGTGACATATGCCCTTTGATCAGGGAGGAATTGGAGTATGGGAGGATGAAAAGTAATGAGTATACATGCTTGTTTAATTGTCTTGATGGATTTGAGGTATTACTGGATGGAGGTGGCATGGACAGATGGATTGTTTCTGTCAATAACAAGACTTGTTCTTGTAGGAAATGGCAACTCAGTGGGTATCCTTGTTGGCATGCTATATGTTGCCTGAATTTCCTTGGAAAGAGACTTGAAGACTTTGTTCATGACTGCCACAAGAGATCTACATACATGGATTTGTATAGAAATGTCATGATCCCATTAATTAAGGGGACAATATGAGTGGCCTATTTCATTTCTTCCACCTTTATTGCCTCCCATTCATGAAAAGATGCATGGAAGACCAAGAAATTACACAAGAAGGAAGAGTACACAAGAGATTCAAGAGGTTAAAGCCAAACTTGCCCTGCAAAAGTTTGCAGAGACTGGTAGACTTGGAAGGCATGGGATGGTGATGAAATGCTCTTATTGTGGGCTGGCAGGTCATAACAAGGTAGGGTGTGTGAAAAGAGCAATAGAATGCCCTCCTGAGACTAGTAAAACACCAAAACCTAAGGTATAATGCATCACACTGATTTATTTTCATGTTCTTTAATGTATTGGTGTTAAAATAACTCATTGCATACTTGTTTAGAGGAAAAAGGTAGTAGAGAAATGCTCATATTGCAAAGACACATGACATAAGTTTGAAGCCTGCTTGATGAGGATAGTTGATGATGAAGTTGGTGTTGATAGGAGTAAGAAGACTACAAGAGGAAAGAAAATATTTGAGAAGAGGAAGAATAGTCAACAAAATGTTGCTGATGAGACCATTGGTGTTGAAGAAGTAAATGGTGAGGAAGAATTTGTTGAGAAAAACATTGGTGTAGAAAAACCTGCTGATGAAGAAAGAACTGATCAAAACATTGATGTACAATAAACTGAGGAATCACCTATACTTGAGGATGGGTTAGTGATGAGGAAGCACCTATTCAACCACCGAGGAAGAGGCAGTTGGTTTTTGATGATCCTGAGCCATCTACCCAACCTCCAAAGGTACTACTTAACTACAATTTGTTGTGAACTGTTTTGTATGCTTATTTAGTTGAATGACTATTGATTTTCATGTTGCAGATACCTAAGAAGAAGGCCAAGGCTGCTAATCAGAAGAAGTCTAATGCTGCAGTGACTAATCAAAGTGTCACTCTTCATGCACAAAAGCAGGCTAAGTCTGCAGTGACTAATGAAAGCCCCCCTTTTGAGATGCAACTGATGGCTCAGTACTTCAAGGAATCACAGGTAAAGACTTGGTTAATATCATGTGATTTTGCTCCTTAAATGTTGCTTGATAATATCTAATAGATGCTAATATTTCTTGTTCAGACAAAGTCTAATGCCACACCTGCAATTGGGAGTAGAAAATTTGTATTCTTCATTGTAACTCAAGAGTCAAGTGTAAATGATACAAAATCTGTGAAAATGAAGAATTAATTTTGGTAAAATGATATGTATTTTGGTACTTGTGACTATTAGTGTTCAATTGACTTGGTGGATGGAATTATGATATGTTCCATATTTTGAATGGCTTGGATAGTCAGTCTTTTAATTGTTAACTTGGTGGATGTAACTAAGTTTGATTGTTTTGGATGTAACTAAGTGACTGAGTTTTGAGAACTCCTTTAATTTTGTTCAAATGGCGATGCTACTAGTTTGGTTGATTCAAATGGAGATCTTATTCACTTAACACGTTTGTTATTGTCTTAGTTGATGTTCTGAGTACGGGGAGATTTTTTTTCATCCTACAATTTTATGTACAGATCAGTTACATGACCAGTTGGTGCAAGTTTTCCTGTAAGGTGTGTAATATTATGGGGAAAAAAGGTTTTGGTGCAAAATGAAAATTTCAAAAAAGGTTTAGCTAGCAAGTGACATTTTTTAAAAAGGTTTAGGTAGCGAGTGATACTTTAGATAAGGTATATGTGCTCAATTGAAGTTAGATAAACACCATTTCTGCAGAATTAACATTGCATTAGTGCATAAACGCCGAAAATGACATTATATCACAGCCAAAATACCATTCTTACAACAATACATTACCTACTACATAACAAACACTTAATCGTCTAGTTAATTCCTACACGAATACGCAACTCGTCAATCCTAACACTTAGTTCGTCAATTTCATTCTTCACGTCTTCACCTCCAAATCCACCACTACCACTAGCTACATACTAACTGCTACCATTTAGCATACTCTCAAGATGGTTGTTTTGAGCCCTAAGTCGTGCATTCTCTGCATCCAAAGCTTCAACTCTTGCCTCATACCCATTAACGTCTCAATAACCCCGGAATGATTTCAGTTGATCTCTTGCACATTTTTGGGTCAACCCAAATCCAATGTTTACATGGAGCCCGGGTATTACTCTACAAATGATGTCAATTAAAGCAAACACCATTCGCACAAACAAATTAAACAATTGAGAAGTTCAAAAACTTACCCCAACAAAGGTGCATTTGTCAAACCTTCTTTCGGGATGTTTGTCCGTCCAAGAGGTGATCGAACACCAACAAACCCACAACGACAAATGGTTCTTTCGTATCCATCAGAATTATCCATTTTCAATGGCTAATTTAAGTAATTTCTGATGAATGAATGAAGCAATGGTGAATTAGGGTTCCAAATTGGGGATAAAACAGGGGTGACAATTTTTTGGAGAGAAAATTAGATGGGAATTGGGGGGGAATGGGCTGGCTGAACGTGATTTGTCTATTTTGCCCTCCCAGGCGCGTGAAAATCACGCAAACTGACGGGACAACATAAAGCCATCGTAGTTTTGGGCTGACTGAAACAGTTGACTAACGTTCTAGTGCGAAATGACAAAAAAAAAGTTTTGGTGCAAGTTCAAAGTAAGTGAAAAGGTTCTGGTATACAGAAAAAATTTCTCCTTTAAATTTGAAAGTTTGATAAGGTTTTTTGAGTCAGCATTGAGCTCATTTTGTTGTGAAGCTGAATATGACTCATCTCTTTGATGCTTAAATAGAGTCGATTATACACACACACACACACACACACATAGTAAAACTCTATACAATTATATCTTCGGGATCGAAAAAAATACTAACTTAACAAGCTACAAATATTTTTTGTCCAACAAGAAGATTCATATATGGATGAACTACTACTTACACGGAAGCTAAAAAGATAGATTTACTAATCAAACGTTCAAATTACTATCAAAAACAACTTTACATAAGTATATATTTTTCATCTTATATTTCAAAATGAAAAAAAATAAAATAAAATAAAATATATATATATATATATATA
>JAYMSP010007186.1:0-10346 GCA_036897095.1 Plantago elongata
GCCCGGCCCGAACCATTATAGGTCTGGACCTCGGGACGTGAAAATTCATAAAAAATTCGGTCCGGGCCATATCGGTCTGGGCCTGGACCGATGCTCACCCCTAGTAAGAACTCCATAAAAAAATACTCTATAAAGGAATAAACTCCTTATAGTCATAGAAAATTCCAGTCCCAACTTGGGACCAGTTATAAATAAGAATAAAAATTCAACATTGTCATATTCCATTACTTTATTCGGCCTCGCCTTGAGTAATTATACATCCCTATATTAATAAATGACATAATATTCAATAGTATTTATCTATATATATGATTTTCATTATGAAATTTAAGATATAAAATACTTATATAACGTTGTTTGTGATAACAACTTGAACTTTTGAGTGGTAAGCCTATCTTTTAGCTTCCGCGTAAGTAGTAATTCATCTATATATGAAACTTTTTGTTGGATGAAAAACATTTCTAGTTTGTCAAATTATTATTTATAATTTTATTTAATAAATATAACATTTAAGTTATGCACATTATATAATTATGAAATAATTTTTTTTAGTAAAATCTCTACATAGAAATAAACTCTTTATAAATATATATTTTTTTTTTGGTCTTAATGATATAACTGTATGAAATTTTCACTCCATATATGCCGGAGAATTTTCCATCTAAACGACAACACCATCCCAGGGAACTCTTATCAGCGCTTGTTTTATGATATTTGTTCCCTCTCGTGTCGAGGTTTCTCCCACCGTCTCTATCATTAACGGTATTAATGCCACAACAACTGTTGCAATTTCCATCGCTATATTTCTAAACGATGGCACTGAAATAGTATCGAATCAGGCTCAGGTGAGTTTGATGAATGTTTTAATCTATTCAGATGCTTTTTACAGCTACTGTTTTGCTTCTTTTCTTTTGGAAAATTACAAAAACCTCCTGGAAAAGAATGAAATATCAAGTCCATTCATCTTTTTTTGGAAATTCCCTGTCGTTAGTTAACTATGTTAGTCAACACGTCAAAAGTCAACTTTTTTAATTTTTGATTAGAAAAAATCAATTTCTGAAAATTCTGAAAATTATTTTCTAAAAATTAAAAAAATTAATTATTGCAAATTAGTCCATACTTTAATTTCTAGTTCTTATTGATTCCACATCTTAAAATTCTATCTACTTTGACCCATTTAATTGGATTAGGGCAGATCTGACCCAAATCTTACCCTCAAGTTTTTCTTAAACAACCGTCTGTTTCCTCGCTTTTCTTCTTCAAGCGTCTTCTTCTTCAGATATCTTTTGAGGTGTTGTGCTTTGGTTTATATGACTGGTCTTGATTTCTATTTCTTGGTTCATCAATCACAATACTGTTTTTGTTTTTAGTTAGCATAACTGGTGGAAAAGATAGCAAGCTTCTTTTGGTATGGGCTTGTCGTAGTCTCACATCTCACGCACTCAGCAAATTTACTTACATGCATGCCTGAAGTAAATTAAAGACTGAAGGGTCAAGAACACTGCACTGATTCTGGACATCACTGCCTTGTAAGTAGAGGGAGAATTTATTTCTGAAGGAAATTAAAGACTAATGGTAGAAAACAAGTTTTAATGGGAAATTTTGTGGCCCAAACTCTTAAGGGACTGTTTGTCGTACTGCTGGAGCGGCTATCTTTCCACTTAAATCGAACTTTTTGTACACAAAAAATTCAATTTCAATTAAAAAAAACCATTTAAATTCTATCACATTCAGTCCCTTAATGATTGATGATGTGGCTCACACAAGCTTGATGATATGGTATAAATCGGGCTAAGGCAAGGTTCGTGGATTAGGTAGAATCTAGTTTGTTTTGGTTTACCTTGATTTGTCTAAGGTTCGTCCGGATGAAAAGACCTTCGTCAGGAATGAGTAGAGTAGGCCCTCGGAGTAGAGTGGAAAGGGCCTTCGTTCGGAGTGAGTAGAGTAGGCCTTCGGAGTAGAGTGGAAAGGGCCTTCGTCCGGAGTGAGTAGAGTAGGCCTCCCTTCAGCTTGACTTGGTCGGATCCTTCTCTTGGTGATGGGGCCGTCTCTAGATACCTGAAACATGGGGAAGGGGTTAGACCCTTTTGGGCTGGTTTGCCTAAGACAAATCAGGCTACGGACTTTACATGTTTGGGATTTAGAGAGCGTAGTCTCGGCCCTCAAAGTCAAGAGAGTAGATTTTCGGTTAGTGGTTGTGTACCTTAATGAGGAGTAAATGTCCTCTATTTATAGTCGAATCTCGCCGGAGCTCGGGCTCTGATACGCCGGACCTTGGTCGGCTTAG
The DNA here is from genome assembly GCA_036897095.1 of Plantago elongata. Lineage (NCBI taxonomy): Eukaryota > Viridiplantae > Streptophyta > Magnoliopsida > Lamiales > Plantaginaceae > Plantago > Plantago elongata. The sequence continues at coordinate 2,288 of JAYMSP010007186.1, forward strand.
CGGGATGTTGACACGTGTTGTCGGCGGTTGGAGGCGCGTGGACTCAATCCAAAAGATAGTGACAAGTTCGAATGGCCGTGGTGGGGAAATGGTAGAGCCGGCCCGATACTTGTGAAAGTCTATTTCCAAGAGAGGCCGTCGTGGGGAAGTAGTGGAGCCGGCCCGATACTTGTGAAAGCCTATTTCCAAGAGAGGCCGTCGTGGGGAAGTGGTGGAACCGGCCCCCTTTGATGACGGATGACGGCCCCGAGACCTTAGTGACGGCCCCCACTGTGAGATAGTCATAAATTCGTCTTCGTTTTGGTAAGTCGTGACGTATTACAACGACTTTAGGAGGTCGGACTATATTGTTCATATCACTTGCTCAATCAGGTCACATCTGCTTATTAAAGTCTTGCAAGTTTCGTAGGTTGTGTTGTTATATTTATTTTTATTATTATTCTGCTTCCCAAGCAGTGTAAGGTTAGATATTATGTCACAAAGTGGATAATTAAATTAACTAACTTTATACAAATAATTTTTAGAAAAATTAAAAATTCAACTCCGATCTGCTGGTCAGATTTGAACCTGGCCAAGACCATGCCAGTCGGAGTAATGGCCGGAGCTCCGGTGATGGATCTTCGTGTTCTTGCTTCGTATTCTTCGTTCTTCGTGTGTTTTCAAAGTTTCTTCGATTTATTTGTTGGAATAATATGACTGGATCAAATAAACATGTTTAGATGTTTTTTTAGGTAAAATTGTAATTATTTATAAATATAGGATTATTTTAAAAATTACAATAGTTGTGGTGTTATTTGTAATATATAAAAATACATCATGCGTTTAGTAAAAGGTGTACTGCATTTAACATTGATGTTTGTTATCTTCACTTATTGCAAGAGTTATTTACTTCCGGCCAGTGTGTGTGTAAACAATTGAGTGATCTTGAACTGGTTTGGGGAACGCAAGCAATGTTCTTGATAAGTCTCAAAGTCTGAGATAGGTGGGATTTCTAGCGTATGCTAGATAAGATTTAGACATATTCCGTCAATGGGGGATTTCCGTGATAAGGTCTTTAGATGATTAGCGGGGTTATCTAATTAAGTTTAAGCCTTACTGTAAGAAGAATTCCAAGGACCCTTTGGTATATACGTGTAATGTTCATTTGATTAATTTAAAATGACATTTTGTGTTCAGTGAATTGAGGAGATATGATATAATTCGTCATTCAATGTACCGACGTTCTTATTTCCCAAGATTATATTTCTTGCTCTGGAATGATTTGGGAATTTCCTTCTGTTTGCATATCAAAACTAATGGTCATTTTTATTTTCTTCAGTGGTATATAAATTATCATTGATGTCTTTTCCCGTTTCAATCGAGTTGCATTAGTAATTTAAAGTGCAAGTAAAATTAGTGGAAAAGTGCTTGGATCAGTAATGGGAAGTTTATTGTATATGTTTCCTCTATGACATGAATTCTTACTTGAGTTTGTAAGCTACACAACTTTGATTAATGAAATTCTTAAAATAAACAATTTTCAGATTACTGAACCTGTTAATGCTTTTGTATTGGTCCATTGATGAGTTTCACAATTTGTGTGGCCAAAACCAAATGACATTAGAAATTTGCATGACGGCCCTCCAATGCATTTATCATATACGTAGGAAGTGTGAATGAATGTGTGGTGGTCATACAGAATATGTTACAGTGGAAAATTGGAGACTGGAAACCGTATTGAAATTTTTATTATTGAGAAAATCTCATTGAGTTTGAAGTGAGATAGATTGTTGAGGGTTGGCATTGTTTTCCTGAGAAGTAACATTTCTGACATGAGATGGCCTGTAAGAGGTGGTTGATCTACTGACCATAGCAGCTGAATCCATTGAATTGTTGACAGTAGACTGAAAGATGGATCTTTGGGATTCTTCTTGTAACATGATGGAATATACTTGAGATAGTGATGGGAGTGGTTTCTGCAGAAGAAGCTGGCTACGCAGATGGGCATAAGACTCATCCAAGCCAACCAAGAATTTCATAACAACATACTTTTGTTGAGTGAGCATTTGGGTCTGAATAAGCTCACATTTGCAGCTTGACAAGGCACCACAAAAGCAGGCTAAAACTGGACTGTAACTAATATATTCATCCCAAATGCCCTTGAAGTAGTTGTAATACTGTGTTAAAGACATCGAACCTTTGGACATGGCACCAAGATTCTTCTCAAGGGTGAATACTCTAGGTCCATCAGATTGTGCATATCTGAATTGAATCTCAATCCGTACATCTCTAGCTGAGTTGCAGTATAGTAGACTGTTCTTGATGTCATCATGGAGGGATAGGTTTATCCATCCCAAAACCAGAGCATTAGCTCTTTCATACGCATCATATAAATCGAAATCATCCATAGCAGGTACAGGAAGAGAGCCATCAATCAAGGCAAGTTTATTCTTCACTTGTAAGGCACGAATTACAGATTTACTTCAAGAAACGTAGTTATCACCATTGAAAATAACTGAAATAATCTGCAGACCTGGATGATCAGATGGATGGTAAAAGTATGGAGAAATTTGATTTTCTGCAGGGTTTAGTGAAAATCGGACACGAGAAACGGCCGGTGATCGAACCCCTGGTTGATGAGGTACGGCATCGCCGCCTGTAGCTGAGGATTCCGCCATTGAAGACGCAAAGAAACTGCAGAGCAGTGGGATAACTGCTCAAAGAACTGTTAATTGTGCAGAATATAACTGCCAGCCGGGAAATTGATCGGATATGGCAAGAGCACGGCGACGAAAGTGATGATCGAAAATCGACGAAACAGAGTATTGAAGCGGAATGATATGATCAATTCAATGAACATTGATCAATCGATTTTCTACTGATACCATGTGAATAATATTGATAATTTTGTATATTAAATTGATGGAGAAGAATACTTTAAGAATGAATTGAATACAATGATTTGGTTCATATCTTCATATATAATGAAGAAGATAACTAACTAACTAAACATAACTACATTATTAACTAACTAACTATCACTTCTCTTAACAATTTGTATTGTGTTTAATATCTTTTGAGTTTTAAGTAGTTGAGATGAAGGTAACTAAAGTCCAGACATATGATGAATTTTGATGGAAATTTGTTAAGTTTACATGAATCCTTTGATATGCATGGGTCCTTCAATATTTCAAATGTACTGACTATGTATAAACTCAGATCATGGGGTTAATGCATTCCCTATAGGCCAGGTCATTCTTTCTGGTTTATTTCCTAAAAAAACCAATAATAATGATAATTAATTTGTGCTCAATATCTCTCAATATCTCAGTTTCCTTGAATTTGAACCAATATTTATCTGGAACTTGTATGACTTACTGTTGTTCTCATAGTCTCCAGTGAGAAGTATATATATCTGATCTTAAATCTGTAAATAACATTCCCAACAACATATATCCATGTGAATCGTTTCAGAAGAACATCACTCTGCGTTGTCTGGAAAAGTATCAGTGTGCTATTTCAATTCCTATTTACATATGAATTCTGTAACTTGTAAGCTGTTCCTAATGTCCTCTTCTCAAATTATGAGACTAATAATGTTGCACAGGAAACTTTCAATACGAATATAAGAAATGCACAATGCTGAGGTCACTCTGTAATTCGTCCTCGGCCTAATTATACCTTTGCAGTTGGCATATTAAGGGTAGATCAACTAATTATTCATAAGGTGACACTTTGTTTATTTCTTTTTCTTCTTTAAACGCTACACTTTTTCATAATGCAGCAGATCATCTCGAATTCAGCAACATGTGGACAAATAAATAATATTAGATGCATCCTTATAACTCTTCAACTTCTTTAGGCATTTAATGCATGTGCCAAAATATCAAATAATTTTTCAAGTTCCACATATTACATGGGAAAAATGTATTTGGGTACCGTTTGGTTTGAAAGGAAATGTGAAATGTTAACTCCTTTTGTTAAAGATTTTCGTACGTGGTTTCTTTTAGAAGTGAGAATGTTTTGAGGGGAAAAATTTGAACAAAATTTCTATGAAAATCTCCTTCTAACCATTTCTTTTAAAACCAAACAGTACTGTTGTGAAATCTAAAATGTATCAAGTGAAAGAACCCATGGAGATGTTAGTGGAAAAACAATTAAAGATGTGAGATAACAATGTATGTTATTGTTAAACCAAACATGGACACCGCGTTAAGCGTGGTGATTCAACTCTAGTATGTACACACACATATATATAAAAGAATATTACACATGACTCATTAATTAAAAATAATCACTATACGAATATCAAATATCCTAACAATTTTTAAATGATACTCTTGATTCAATATAATTCAAAAAATAAATAAGCTCCTCTAAACAGCTCTCGGCGAGCTGCAAATTAGCAGCTCGTCAGGGCTGCAATTGCGGCTCCATTGGAGCTGTAAAGGTGGGGGTGCATGTGGTGAAGATTAGGGGTGGGGGTGGAGGAGAGGAAGAAGATGAAGTGGGTTTTCTTTTTCGTTTTCCTTTATTTTAATGTTTTTTCTAATTTCAATTTCTTATTGTTTTCTCAATTCGAAGTGAGTAGAAAATCCACATGGAGAGAGAAAGTGCTGATGTTGGCACCTCAGTCAATGAAAATGAGCTTGAGGGGGCTATATGTATTTCTCACCAATCTGGGGGATTATGTATTTGGCCCAAATTTAAGGGGTGTTATATGTAATTCGTCCGAAAAACTCAGTCAAGAGAAAATGAGTGTAGTGCGTGTCCATCTCCCTTGATTGATGCATCATTGTATTTCTTCGAACTGCTACAATTCCAAGACCAACTTCTCAAATGAAGATATGTGATGTAATTCGGTTGAGCAAATCTTCAAATCTGGATGGAATCTTCTTCTCATAGAAAATGATAGAGGAGAACTTCAATAATATATAAATTGTCTTCTTCAGGAATAAAACAAGCCTATAACTCTTTTCTTTACCAAATAGTTTAACATTCATGGAGATATGTAAGTGCTTATAATGTTGTCTCGTTAAAAACCTTGCTAGAAAAAATCCATTAGGATAAAAACTTAGAAAGGGAAACAGAGTGCAACCATATTTCATTAATGAACATACACCCCCACGTTGCTCTTCAATAGTTATCTCCTTACTTGACGAGATAAGTATACCTTCTTCAAGAGGTATAGTAAGGATAATGTATCTCTTCATAGCCCAATTGCATTGTGGTACTTTTGACCACGTGAATCTTAAGAATAGTAATAATACTTTTTATAATATTCGCTTACATGCTCAAACTTCAGGTTGAGCCAACATTCGTGTAACAAATAAAAGACTCTTCAAGGGTAATGAGAATCATATCTCATACTTCACTAGTTCATGGAGGTTTATATATGAAACCTTATTTCTTCAAGAACTTTACTCATTATGTTCGCCGATATGATACTTTTAGTTCCCTCAGTTTTGGAGATGATATCTCCCCTCATTAAACTTTCTCAAATTATAAGAGTCGTAAGTCAAACCAGTGACAATTCATGTGTATAACAGATTTCGAATTCATTTGATCAAAAGAACCTTAACTCCATGAACTCATTTTTTTATCATCATCATCATGTTATCAAATGGACTCACATGTAAGATTCCAATTTACATGTCTATCGATTTCCCATGCATATTCATTTTTCATTTTCATGTATATTAGTATATCAAATCTCTTTGCTAAAGTTATTTTTAATCTCAATTTTCATCAATGATATCTGAATAATCGGTACCATTTCCTTTCATACATGTCATATATATTGTAATTAAAAATCTAACTATTCATGGCATTATTACTCCTCAACAGTACCAACTTTTTTCATTTCTTATTTCTTACTAGTCCTTTTGTATTGTACTTATTACTGGAAACGTATTTCACTGAGAATCATTACTATAATAGGCAAGATCTCTCAATGTCCAACACATTACATTCTATAATCAATATGTAACCTTGTAAGCCTAAACTATAGGGTTGCGGGTTAGCATTCAAATCATAAAATTTCCATGTTCGAACATATCTTGATATACTAACATGAAGTTGAATCTTTAGTTCAGGTTTGAACTTTCAAATATATGAGGATTTAATTTGTTTTTACCTCATGTCCTTCCTCCCATAAGCTGGAAAAAACTAGTTCATACTATTAATAAGGGATTTGAAGCTAAATCCCTACTTAACTAGTTGAATGATGTGGTCCTCTTGTCAAGTACCCTCAGAATATGATATGATTAACGTTAAGTCTGTAGCTATATGATGGATCCTTGCGTGAAATTCCCCTCGTAAGGTAAAGGTTCCCCTCGGATGAGTTTCAGGCACAAAGGTTGCCCTCAGATGAGTTTCCCATCGTAAGGTTCTCCTCAAAAGGCTCTTCTCGTAAGGTGATGTGCTATAATTGATGTCATGTCATCTTCAAGCTCCCCTCAGATGAGTCACTTCGGGTGAGTTCCATGCAGATGGTTCCCCTCATGGAGGTCCCTGTGTAACAAAGGGAAGGGGTTAGCCCTTATATCCCGACTTCCCTTGGACAAGCCAGTGGGTAGACTCAACTAGAAAATTCCATCGAAGCTCGGGAGCTGGGGATTGGAGAAGAATGAGAAGCCTATCACAAAAGTGAGGGGGTCGCCCTATGTTTATAGAATTGGTGAAGGCACAAGTCTCCTTAATTTGTGAGATCTTGTCCCATATCAAATCTCGCCACTTGTCAGTGGACCTCTTGTAGTTGCCCTCGTAGGCAATGGGTCCCCTCGAAAGGAACTTCGATGACCAATTATGGTTGATGATGAAAGTGATTCCCTTCGGATGAAAAGTAAATCTGAGTGGAATGACATTTCCCCTCGTAAGGAATAGTAAATTCGAGGGTAACTAGTCATTCCCCTTGTAAGGAATAGTAAATCCGAGGGCAACTGTTTACCCTCGTATAGAGCCTTCTTGGCCTAAATCCTTCATGAGGAGCTTTCTTCGAACCAAATCACCCCCTATCAGGCTCAAAATAAAAAATTTAATGCCCAGCTTAAATAATCATATACAACCATCTAATATGTTTCACACATTAGATCTCTATGAAGAACAATATGATAGGGAGTCAATATATTTGTACAATTGGATTTTGTTGTGTTGAAAATAGATTCGCCTTAAATTGGAGATCATACTTGTGGGGTTCGGGCCACTTATATATCAATCATTATTAAAAGTGTGATGTTTGCTTATTTCAAGATCTCCATAGTCATGTTCATCTCAGTGTTGTGTCTTTCCATAATAATAATTGCAACATGAGAAAGCTTTCAACACATAATCATATATATATGAAAACTTCTTGTTTCCAATAATTAATGAGAATCTATACTTGGGTGACCTAAATTTTCACATTGAGATCATCTCTCATACATCACTTAGCTTGAATTTGGCATTTCAAAAATGTGGCATTTAGACACAATCATTGTGCCTTTTATAATTAGTCTAATCATATCAATTTCTTCACGATTAGTCTAATATATATGTTATTTAGCAAAATTTTGTTAGAGTACAAGCTCTTGTTTGATGATGAAATTGGGCCATACACTTCCATTAGAGTACAAGCTCTTTTATTTAAGGGGGTAGATTGTAATAATCCCATATTGATTTAGAGTGAAAGAGATGAAGTATATATATGAAGACCGCCACTCTCACATAGTATGAGACCTTTTGGGTGATACCACAAGTAAATTTGTGCGGGTTTCGGACCAAAGCAGACAATATCATACCAACAAAACGTATGTGGGACAGCCATGCGTAAACATGTCGGCCCAATGGGTCGTGTAAAGGGTGCAAAATTCGGTATGCGCTAAAAATGTCCTTAAAAATTAATTCCAACATTTTAAACGGAAATAGAAATATTCGAGTTAATTCAGAAGGTTAAACGTCGCGTGAAAGCATCACGAAAATAATAACGGATAATAAAATAATAATAAAATAATAAAATAAAAATATTTATTTTATTTTTGGTACGGCTTAAGTTCGACTCAAGGATCGTCCAGGAATCAGTTTCGTAATTTTCTGGAATTTA
>JAYMSP010007187.1:0-10345 GCA_036897095.1 Plantago elongata
TGTTGAATCATATACGGGGTGCCACTTGCTATGAGGATCTTAGGACTGTAAACGGTGTTTTGTATCCAGCATATAGGGATGCGTGTTACGCAATGGGCCTGCTGGATGATGACAAAGAATATATAGAGGGAATAAAAGAAGCAAGTTACTGGTGTTCATGTCGGTACCTTAGACATTTATTTTGTATGCTCCTTCAGTCGAACTCCATGTCAAATCCCGCTCATGTTTGGGAAAAGACATGGAATTATCTTTCCGATGATATACTATATTGGCATCATAAGAAGATGAATAATCCAGGTAATTTAATTATTCATACATTATGTTATGTTTTGTTTCCACACACAAGTAAGTCAGGTTTCAGAGGAGGCAGTTTCCTATATCGGTTTACTATGCTATGACCATAAACAAGAATCAGGGACAATCTCTCGCCAATGTTGGTCTTTATTTGCCTAACCCAGTATTCAGTCACGGTCAACTTTATGTTGTTTCCCAAAAGTCACATCGAAAAAAGGTTTGAATGTATTGATACTGGATGAAGAGGGAAAACCCACCGATACCACAATTAACGTGGTTTATAAGAAAGTTTTATATAACCTTTAGATGTCTGCATGAATTTTTTTCATATTTTTATTTGTTATTTTGAAATACTTTGAATTGTGAAAAGTTACTTTGCACTTTTTCATATATCCTTCGATCATGTATAACTTTTATAATTTATTCTGATAATTTTAACTATTCTATACTATATTTAACTTTTTAAATTTACTTACTTATTAACTTTTAATATAATATGATAAAAGTAAACTATTCCGTGTCATTGGTACGTATTAGTACCATTACATTTAATAAAGCGAACCTTAATGCCTATATGGTCAGATATCAGCTCAATGCAATGTGAGGTGGTTATGATCCAAGCACATAAATGCATATTTCTACTCTATATTATATATACTTGTGGAAACTGAAGACTTTAAATATTAAAGCTGAAAATCTTGTATACTTGGTGATGAGTATGGTTGGGAAGCAATAAGACAACGCTATTCTTTTAAGTGAATAAAAACGAGTGCACGTGGACTATTGGCCACACGTGCAGTCATCAATCACATTAATTGCAAGGGAGCTCCATGTACTTTCTTCTTATTCTACTTTTGGCCCAAAACAAAACGTTAGAATCAAATGTCTACCAAATTGTATTTTTTTGTTTGTGCACAAATGTTTTTAATTAAAGTGACTAACATAAGGTTTGGCATACCACATTAACAAATAAATAGTAACTCAATTTTATTTAAATGAAAGATTGTCTTAATAGTTATTTAATTAAAATTAATAGAACCCGAGTTAATAAAGTTAAGTTGTTTGTTAAACAACCTATAAATTCACGATAATGACGTTCGGCCTTCTATTTTATTATAAGGGCTCTTAACCCAGTTCACAGTAGATATACAAAGGATAATTTTAAATTAGTTTGATGTGGTTCAAACTTGACCCAAGTATAGAAATGGAATTAGAGTAGTGAGGAATAATGTTTTAGATAATGTCTTATACATAAATATTTTATCTCATGTTTTATGTGTAATTATGTATATATAACGTTGATGTTATTAAAAAAATCCAATATTTTCATTCATGTTTCATCCATCGTGATGCCGACATATACATTATATGCTTTACAAAACAAGTCTCTTACATTGTTATGAATTGAAATTTGTAAGATGAGATGATATGAAGATTGATTTTGAGTGTACGATGTTTGTCGACTTGCAGAGAGATCATAATAGCGTGTGATATGATATGTATCCATCATGTCCACATTGCATTATTGGCAATCAATCATACATGTCCAAGAATTAATGGGATTTGAACGAGTGATACATACATACATACGTGACCAATTGGGGTGAGGATATATATATATATATGCTTCTTTTGTGGAAATTTCCGTCATGCAAAATGTTGAATATTATTAATTGCTTATGCACCACCTACCAGCAAGTTTTGGAAAATGAAAATTAATAAGGGAAGATTCATACCGTACATATCAATTGTCATGATTATTGATTCATGCATATATAGTTCATATGTCACTCTCGAGAAGAGTAAATAGCGGTGGAGCCCGTAATTATAGTGAGGTAGGGCACTAATTTATTTAACTATATACAAGTAAAAGTTTATGCGTATAGTTTAATCATGCATAGTCTTGTATCTAAAATATATCTATATATACTTTATCTGTCCTACCCAGTTCATTGTTCTAGAAAATTAAACAAACGAAATATATTTTAAATCTGTATAATCTTATTTAGGAAAACATAGAAGTAAAAGTGTAATTTTAAATATGACAAATGGAGGGTAAGTGTGAGTTTTTATGTGAGTGTAATAGTTACACTTCGAAATGTACTGTCTAGTGTACTTAGAACACCATTACTGGTGAATCAACTATCGTGGATATATAACTAACAATCCAAGTCCTAATCCGATTAGTATTAATATAGTTTTTACCTTTATTCAACTAATGTAACAAGTTCCAAATAGTGTATGTCTACTGTGTGCAGGAAATCGAGACATGAGATCTTAGAATTTTTAAAGAGATTACAAGTCGAAATATGTTAAGACAAGAACAACTGAATATCGATTGTATAAGAAGGGAATGAATAAGAAGTCGAAGACTGATAGGAATCATAACACAAGTCAATGTAGAAGTCTTCCACTAAGAAGTCGGCTTTAAGCATCTATATAAAGGGCATCTACATTGAAGATAAAACTACGTGTTTCAAGCAAGCCAATCCCATAGCATAATTGTTGCAATTATTTTTTGTCATCAACCTTTTCCAAGTTTTATCTAGTGATTAGTCCATAGATTAAGAGCTAGATTAGTACGGTTCACTCCATACATCAACTTGGTTGTTTTTCATCTACTTGTATTCCAAGAATAGAGCTAGAGTAGTAACTTTGTATTCATTATATGTTCATTCATATAGTGGATACTTTCGCCTTGAGGCTCGGTGGGTTATAGACATAGATAACATGTTAGAAACTTATATCGTGTTCCAGTTTATTTCCGCTGTCTTTGATTTTTATATAAGTTTTTGTCGAAGCCTTAGGGGGTGTTTGGATGGGGATTTGAATATCCCCCATTTTGCTCGATGAACAGTGATTTGGCCTAAAATACACTTAAAATACCCCACTCAAATGTCCATCCAAACACAATTTTCACCTAAATTCATCCAAATGTCCACTCAAATGTACATCCAAACAGCCACTTAAGGTGTGTTGAATATACTCTTCACAATTTATTGAGTAAAAGTATAAGCAATACACATAATTAAGTTATGGTATTTATCAAAGTATTAAATTTCGGTCCACATACTATTTCATGATATATAATTCAACGTTGTGTAACTAAAAGATTGATTTATTATAGGAAAGTGTAAAATCAAATCAAATGAATGGGGGACATGAAAGAGAGCGTGGTAGTGATAAAGAAAAAAAAAATGAAATCGAGCGTTGGGCTTGGGGCACACCATCTGGATTCGAACCTGACCAGTCTCGGTCTCTCACACACACATTGGAACATAGAGATCGTGTGTTAAATGCACTTAGCTATTTGTTATATAATTTATATTTCTAACTATTTTCTCCGTTCGTAATAACTTCATATATACGGGTTAAATGATGAAATATAAGAGATGAGAAAAATATATTTTTAGTAGTAAATTGTGTAATTTGAGTGTAAAGTTGAGATTGTTTATTAGTTGTTTAATCGGTATTGAAAAGCTTCTTTTTTTAATAATCTACGTATGAAATTCTAATGAAAGAAAAAAATGATAAAATATATAAAAATACGGCAAGAGAGGGTATGATTCATTTGTAGCCTAACCTATTATATTAACGGTTAAACATTTTATGTTATCACATCCCTCTGATCGAGGCATGAAAGATGAAAATGTAATGGGTTGTTTGGAAAACAATTGTAATCGGTCAATTTGGCTCGATGAACAGTGATTTGGACTAAACTTTAAATACCCCCATTTCATTATCATTTCAAACACAATTTCACCAAAATCCATTTAAATGTATATTCAAATTCTATACCAATTAGCCCCTAAAACTCTTTTGGTGCAAAAAGGTAACCCTCATTCATTATTAACATATAACGATTAGAATATGTCAGGAGTTTAAATTATCTTTTAATCATTTTGGATAAATTATGTAAAAATTAGATCTTGAATGAATTAGCATGTATATATCGTACAAATTATATGTTGAACCTCATAACATATCTAATCACCAAACTAGAAAAATACTACGTGCGTCTCATGATCATGATAGAAAGAGAAAAGTATATGGAATCAGATAACACGTAAGTTGGAATAATCAATAATGCAAAATATTTTTTTATATCCAAACCCATTTGCCGACGTTATTATATGATAATGGATACATATGAAAGTGTCATATCAATATACCAATACCTGCATGACAAATTACATAAACCACCACAGATATATACATATATATATACTCACAAATTGGCACTTATTATTTTCAATTTAATGATTACAAACAATTTCAGAATAACACTGACGGTACAAAATTTATTTATAACATTATCTTTATTATTTTACTACTTTAACTTTAATCTTAATCTTCTCCTTTAATTTGTTTCAAATTTACATTTCAACCCTAAATTTATCTATATACGAGCTTCACAATTTTCCAATGGTACGATAACAAGCGCCGTTCAATTGGTGAGACCCTTCCTCTCATATAGGTCGATGGTTCGAGTCGTTTTTACCGTTTAGATAAATAATTAAAAATATAAGAATAGTTACCAATCCCACCACACCTTATGCCACCTTCCACACCACCCATCCACCACTCCGTCAGAGCATATTTCGGTTGATTTACTCTCAGGATTTTTTGAATTTTCCAATTTTTAGGAGAGTTCAATCTTTTCATTTAATAGTAGCATTAGTTTGAAGAGTATTAAGTTTTGCAGTTTGGAGTAAAGCCGAGCATGCGAGCGTGTGGTATGGTAGACAACCAACATGTATCACTGGATCGATGTTGTTGAATCAAAAATGATTTTTTTTTATATTAAATCAATGGTACTGTTTAAATTAATAGACAAAAGAGTTGAGCCTAATCGAATATTTCATTGCTTGAGTTCGACCTGAACTATTATCAAGCTCGAGTATCACTCCACTCATTCACAAAATGAACTTTATTCTAAGTTCGATATCTAGTGTAGCTCGCTAACAAAAATTACTTATTAATATTTTAAAAAGAATTAACTTGCGCCTAAAGGAGTATAATGTCGGGTATTAATGAATTAAGCCCTACTTAACCCAGTAACTAAACGAGCACAAATTTAAGCTCCAGCTCGGCTTAAACACTTTGTCGAACGGAGCAAACTAGAGCCCTTAACAAGCCGAGTCGAGTTGAATGAACCTTTGATAAAGCTCGACTCGTGTAACAGCTTTATTTTTTATTTTTTATTTATTTGAAACGGTAAATGTGACTCAAACCCCCCAACCAATTGGATGGAGGGGTAGCGACTTACCAACTGAGCTGCGATTCGTTGTTTGTAACAACACTATTTAGCCAATGACGCAAAACTCATTTGGTTAGGCTGGGGTGCGATGATCCTAGAGGTCATGAGTTCGATTGCCGCCGAAGTTAGTTTGTGTTCTAATATATATTAGCCTTGCAATAGATCAAGTTGATGAGTAAATTTAATATTGGAGACACATTCCAAAACTTTGTGCGGAAATAATTTCTTTTTTAATTTGCAAGTCATTCTTTGACATTCACTATACCAGAAAAATCAAACTCAGCTCTACTCTCACACAAATGAAGAGTTTATAGCATCGGTGGATTTAACAATCCAGAATTTCAAGTCACATCCATAGAATTTAAAGGGTTTGAGAACGATACTCATATCAACAAGGTGAACATTTCTTTTCGGGAATTCACTTACGAGAACTCCAACTAGAAAGTCTCCCATTTCGCACACGAGTGATGCCAAAGTATGCGGGACAGGATTTGTGTTGGTACAGTGGAGCCATCATATCATTCGAAGAGTTGCCCATGAATAACCGCTCCGGTTCATTAGTAGTCCGGGTCGTTATAAATGATATCAGAGTCGTGCCAACCCAAAATCCACCAGGGGTGGACGGTTAGTCGGATCATGTTGCAACGGGGATGTCGCACAAATTAAAAGGGGGTGAATGTAACGTCCCAGAATTTTAAAGATCCATAGAACTTAAAGAGTTTGAGAATACCACTTATATCAACAAGATGCACATTTATTTGTGGAAATCCACCTACAGTAACTACAGGATTAAGCGTGATTGCTCTTGAGCAATCCTAAATTGAGTGATCAATTCGGAAGTTTCCCAGTTCGTACACGAGTAAGATCAAAATGTGAGGTAAATGATTTTTATTGGTATAGTAAGAGAATTGTTAGTAAATAATCGTCCCGATTTAAAGGGTCGGGGTTCGGCCTATTGATGTCCCAAGTTGTTACTGTTTCCATCCAAGCCCATATAAATGATGAAATTCCATGAAAACGTACAAAGTGTGTACTGTTCCAATTTGTGTCAAATCCCTATCCAAGGATCTTCACAAGGATCCATATTTTTGTTCAAGTCATTTTCCAAAATTACTTTATGTGGCACATTATGACAAAACCTTCAAAGTCAATAATAAACAATATAATATATAAGCCATTATATAACTGAAAATTACAACACAATAATCAATCCCTTTTATCTGATTAATTAGTGATATAACTCCATGCATTCAAGTCTCCTTACCTACTGATTAGACTAGTCAAGCATGTACGCCCATTTGTACGGCATTATCACCATTTGAGCACTTGGTTTATGTTGTTCCACTTCTTGCAAGAAACAAAATCAAAGCCATCCCAATAAATGAGCATGTAGATGACTCACCTGGTTAAATGGAAAGGAGTTTTCTTCTTAATTGGTTCTATATTATTGGAAATGATTGTATTACTAATTGAGTTCACCTTCCGGTCCATATTTTGTACACTAATAAGAAAATGAAAAGTTCGTTCTTCACATTAAAATAAGAGCACATAAATATTTATACTAAGAAAAATGTGTCTTAAATAGTTTATGGATATAGTGTATATAAATAGACATTGCCACCTCCTCTAACTATCGTACGTCCGTAGCCCTCCATCTAATTACTATTAAATAGTATGCATTGATCTTTTCATTCAAAGGCTCTGACATATCTGATATTTCAATCCGAATCTACTAAATTAAATTAAATTAAAATAAAATATTTATCATAACTAAGTAGAGCTGAGTTGAACTAAATTAAACTCAAGAAGTAATTCTTCAGTTTCTGTATATCTCCCTTACTCTCACCACTTTTTATTGTTACATTTTATATGATAAATTATTGATATTTTTAAAAATGTAAAAGAGAGAGTGGACTAGCTAAGCGGAACGGATGGAGTACATATAAGAGACAACACGTAAAAGTTGAAAGAGGATTTTTTTTCCGTCCGTAGGACACAAATTTTACAAAATACATATCAAAGAATAATATAAGTCAACAAAATAATCTCAATGATTTTCGGATGTAAAAAAAATATCAATAATAACATTTTAAGACCCTTGGAGAATTTTAGAAGTTCAGCACAAATAATTCGGAGTTTCGGACATGATAGCAAGTGTTTTACTTGTATAAGATCAATAACCATAGTGGGTTTCTAGTAATTTGGTACTAGTGCTATATTCACTTTGTATAGTAAATATAGTAAAATTGGATGATAAGCTACCTGGTAGTTAATAATTTAGGAGATAATTAACAAGATATATAGTTAGTTGGGGTGGACGCGAAACGGATTCGAAATTGAAAATTGGGTATCTGTAACGATCCGACCATTAATGGACAGAGACCCAGTTCGTTGGATCGGCAAGGTTACATATGGATGTACCACCACACAGTGTGATATTGTCCGCTTTCGACTGGAGCCCGCACGAATTTATTTTTAGGTTACCCCAAACTACCTCTTTGAAAAGACTGGACTCCGACGCTCAAGCCACTAAGTCTGGAAGATGTAAAGTAAAAGAAATAGCAAAGAGAGAGAGATTCACTTATCCTTTTGCTAGTTCGAGGGGCTTTCGGATGGGCACCTAGAGAGTAATTGCGAATTGGTAGGTGGAAGGACCTTCAAGCTGTGAGTATATAATTCACGTAAGGCTCTGGAGAAGCTCCTGAAGCCTATGCGCGAAAGTCTACTAGAAGCTATGGAGGCGTTGGGGATGCTTGCGTGAGTAATTCTGATTCAAGGAGCGAGGAAGATGATTGTGTAATGATTCTAATAATATTTCGAGGATAGTTCGTGACGGATTAGGAAAATGTTAGTTCGCCAACGAGTTTAGGTGAATTAAAATTAAGATGAATTTAGATTTGAGTCGACTTAGGATTCGAATTAAATTAAATCTTCGAAGTCATC
Source organism: Plantago elongata (assembly GCA_036897095.1). Taxonomy (NCBI): domain Eukaryota; kingdom Viridiplantae; phylum Streptophyta; class Magnoliopsida; order Lamiales; family Plantaginaceae; genus Plantago; species Plantago elongata. The sequence goes on from JAYMSP010007187.1 coordinate 8,498, forward strand.
GGACGAATGATTAATAAATAAGGAAGAAACTCATTTAAAGGGGTAAAATGGGAAAAGTTTGGAGAGTCGGTAAACAAACCGATATATCTCCCTGATCGATCCTTCCTGCTTCTTCTTATCGTCTCCTTCTCCTTCACGCTCACCGCTTCTCCCTTTCCGATTTTTTCTCTCCGCCGTTCCCCTCTACCGCGACTCTTCCGCCCTATTCTCGCACCATCGCACCAGCGCCTCTCCGCCATCGCGCTACCAACACCGTAACCCCTCCTTCACACGCGTTACACCGCTTGGTACGACAACCGATCAGAAAAGTGTAGAGTTCCGGTGGCGGTTCGAGCGGAGTGGATTTTCTGGCGAAGCAAGGCGACGCCTCCTCCCTTTCTGACGGCTTCGAACTCGAATGGGTGGTTTGGACGAATTTGGAGAATTGAAACACTTTGATTTCTACCCCGGTAAGCTTTATGCCCTCTTCGTATCTGAGTTGGGGTTGGGTATTTGCGTTTGTATCTCGTACCTGTGTAATTTGAATTTAAATTCTCCTTGCCCCTCTCAATGTCGATTTGACCTGGTGATTGTGTCTTCATGTTAAGTTCGTTTTGTCTTGTTGTGTATTCGTGTCTGCTATGTGTGTTCTAGTATGTTGTGTCGACTTGCTTATCTACTATGTTTCAATGTGTGTTGTTTGAGTTTACTATGTTTGTTGTCGATCTGTTCTTCTTCGATCTACAATGTCCAGTGCTGGCAGTTGTCGATTAAACTGTGAGTTTGTACTCGAATTACTGTGTTTGATTCGTGTTTAATTTGTTGTAACGTGCTTGAGGTGGGTCTGGAAGCCTGCGTGCGTTTTGTGTTAGGCTGTGTGATATCGTTGGAATCTCGTAATTGTTGTCTTCAATTTGTTAGTTCAGGAGTCTGGTTTTGAGTAATTGATGTAGTTATGAAGCCTTTTCTTCCAGTTCTCCTTCTTGTATCGAATTCCTTTCCTTGATTTTGTTGTACATTATGTTGCTAGTTGCTTTCTTGCTTTTGTCTCTCGTCAGGGCTCGTACTCTGTTGCAAATTATATGTCTTGTCGATTATCTCAAATTGGTTGCATGTACTTATCAATGACTGCATCCTTCTTTCAGTACTGAATTCAATTTGTGTTGGTTGTGTCAGTTACTATCTTTGAACTGAAATTGTTATGTTGAATTGTAATGTGTTTTGTTGTTGTTGATGTGGACTTCCAATACTGTGTTTGATAGTAGTAGCTAGCTGGAGTTTGCTCTTTGTTACAACTATGTTTGGTGTAACGCTTTGGATGAGTGCATGTATGTGTTTGCAACCGAATATTGTAAAATTGTTAATGGAGTTTTATTCTTGTTGATTCCATCTATGGTTTGAATTATTATATATATTTATGCCTAGTTGATTGTGTCGTTGTTGTCGTCTGTTCCGTCCTCTTCTTGTTGTTGTACGGAGTCGAGCATATTGTTATTCGGTTTTCGTTCTTTCTTTTCCTCTTCGTTCGAGCTTGTGCTCGACTGAATTCGAAACTCATCTTGCTTTGTTCTAGGACCGTGTTGGTTATCTGCGAATTGTCTATGTCTGTGTGAGTAATGTTTCTGTGCTGCGTGAGGTCTAGGATTCGGGTTCCGGGGTAGCATTTTTATTCCAGTATAGGAAAGTTGTCTGACGGTCGGTTAGAGAGGTTAATGACGTTTTTACGAATATAGGTAATTAACTAGCCGACGAATTAGGCGATCTTGAGAATAAGCGAGCATCTAAACCAGGTATGGGTCGAATCTTCATAATACCTTGCCTTTACTGATTTTTGTGAAAATAAATGTTTTATAATTGTGATTTTATAAC
>JAYMSP010007188.1:0-10344 GCA_036897095.1 Plantago elongata
TTAGTCAAGAAAGGTACATATAGCAGAAATATTGAAAAAAAAACAGAATCTGATATAATTTAGTACTTCACCCCAGAAGCTTCCCGTTTCTTTTTGGGTGGGAAATATATGGTAATGTTACTTTTGGATTAAAATAATGGTGTAGGGTTGAGATTTTGTGTTGACTATACTTTTTGGATTATATTTTGTGAAAAGTTGAAAATGTTTTTGTATTAATATTATGCTTGAAGTAAAAATTGCCAAAATGGGAAATGGGAATCTTTAATGGGGATGCCAAAATGGGAAGCTTGGAGTACTACTTAATCATGAAGTGATGGAAAAAGCTAAATATCTCAAACTTAAAATCTAAACCAACCAAGGCTTATTCCAAACTTCTCAGCAGCATTCGGAAAGAGGCCAAGATCAACAGTTGCAAAGGATAACATTTTGTTTGAGAACCTGTCAAGGGAAACTCAAGTATGAAAGAGATGAGCGCATAAAGTTACAAAATCAATGGGATAGAAACTACTTAATTGAGGACAAAGGCATATGAATGCATTCGGGAAAAACAATAGAATAAAAGCATCATAACAGGGTCTGAGATGAAAACTCACGTGATTGAGAGTTCAGGCAGAAAAGAACTTGTGCGTATACTTCTTGATGCAGATAGCGAAGTAAACTCAACCTGCCATAAATGTATCCGACTTATTTGAAAAAGGAAAAAAGATCAACCTGGAACTATGAATAAGAACAAGATAAAACAGTCAGCAAGAACAAATATTTTGTGGTCACAACAGGTCAAACAATGTCTCACACGCAGAACTCACTAAATGCTCAAGATTACAATTGTATCTTTAAAAAATTACAGATACTAATTATAACAGCTCAGCTCCAATTTAGATAATTTGAAACAATAGGTCATGATAACTGTAATATATTATTCCATAGGAACAACTTTCAGTGAGATGAATTATTACTCAAGCTTTTAATCATTTGATAATAATAAACCCCAATCTATACAAGCAAATATTACATTCTAACAAATTTATACACTGTTTGCTGATAACAACCAGTACTAGAGAATAAGCTTATTTCACAATACTAAAATGGATGGAAGTGTAAACTTTTGCTCTTATTAGCAAGAATGTTACATGCATACATAGGAGAATTTGAGTGAAGAATGAGTCTCCAGAAAATTTTCATTTAAATAGATCAGGGTCCAACCAGCAGTGGAAACTATTGTTATATACTTTTATCTTTTGGTCTTCACTGGAATGCAAGAAATATGACAGCCAGAAGAACATGATGTCCATAAAAAAATCGACATCTGGACAACAACCTCAACTCTGCAGTGGAATGTGTTCCATGTGGATACACTTTATAAACTAACTCATGCTCCAAAGTTAAGACTTAATCGGGTATATCGACGTGACAATACACAACACCTTTTCCAATCAACTGTAACCAATTATACGATCATCTACCACTCTTGAACATCAAAACACATCAAAACAATGAGACACACCAACTAAACTACATTATCATTCCATATGCCCCCCCTCCAAGCCACTGTAGTTAAACAAAATTTACCATGAGCTAGTCAGATCTTTAATATCCTCTTAAATGTGTTACCTACCACATCAAACCTACGAAGTACGAACACCTCGACATGCTTCTCTTTCAAATCAATTGTAAAATATATCACAAATACTATGAGAAAGTTTACACACCAACCAGCCAGAATTTTGAGACCCCTTCAGTAAGCAGCGTTTCTAGTTGGAGTGGAGTCAATTGAGTTAATGTACCTGTATCAAAGGAACAGTGACTCAGATAATGAATATACACATACGTCTTTTTCTTGGTCTTGTATGTATGTATGCATAAATATTCACGACTTCGAGTATCACCAAAAGGTAGGAATAAAATAAATTAAGTACGATGGGCAACAAAAACCCAAGGTTTTCTGCAGGTTCTATATTTAGTGATAGTGTCTGAGCCTCTGAGATGGTGGTTGCTTGGGATGCTGAAGATTTTGAGGTCTGGTTTTGAGATTTCTTGTAATATCAAATAATGAGTTTGTGTTTTGTATGGTGTCTTCAGCACTGGGTTCTATTCTTGCCCCTGTCTGGTTTTTCTTAGTTCTGGTGTTGTTTCATTTGGTTGATTGATTTGAATTGTCCTGGATACTAACACCTGCTTTGGAGCAGCTGTTTTTGGTATACTTGGCCTGCTTCTGTTACAGGTATGGCTGACTTTGTCACTGGTGGATGGTTTGCTCTGGTGCTTTTTGTAGTCAAGCATGGTTTTTGGTGCATGCTTGTGGGCCTTTGTTTGATCTGTGTGCATTGGAGCCCTGCTCGTGAGTATCAACTAATCACAAAAACTTGATGCTTGGATTTTCTGGGAAGATGGAGTTGTGGACCTAGTCCAGAACTCATTCAGTATGAAGAATCACTAGCATTTTGGTCATGGAACTAGTTTCGTGGTCCAGGTCTCTAGTGTACCTGTCTGATTGGAGATTTGTTTAGAAATGAGCTGCTTCTTGATTTCACTAGGTTTGTGGTTAGGGCTTTACTAAATCATGGTTTTGAGCCAAAGTTTAGTATTATTCCTGTTTAGCTGATTTTCTAGATTAGATTGGGAATGTGTTCACCTCCTTTGTACTTTCTTCTTGGACTTCAATGAATTTTATGTAAAAATGTAAAATAGAATAAGTACAAAGACAGAATCATACAATTTTCTTCTGGAAAAAGCAAGGTTAATGCACAAAAAAGAAAAGAAAAAAAGAAGTAGCGTAGAAAAAATCAAAACAAAATACGAAGAAATTTAAAACAAAGCCAAATCTAACACTGGGACGTTGTTTGTACCTAATCCACCATAAGCAGGTTGTTGCACGACGATATATATAACTGTCAGCAAAAGTAGCATAAAGAGAATTAGAAGTATGCCCGCAAAATTGAGTAACAATTCAAATTACTTTTCCACTCAACCATTAAAGAATCAAGTGATGAGGAGAATAGTACAAATAATTCCTTTCTCATTCAAGTGAGTCACCTATAGCAAATCCAACAAAAAACTATTGCACATTTCATTTGGCTCGTGCCCAGTAATGAAGAAAAGCAATAAACATAGTCTGACAATGAACTGCATGCTGTCAATTTCTAGGAGAAAATCATTTTGGATGGATGATAGTATGAAGCTTGAGTTCATAAATTTACATGAAATCATCTAGTAAGTACAGCACAGTTAACTGCAGCAAACTAAGATTTCACGATATCATTCAGAGACATAATTGACATGGTCAGGTCAGTAATGAGTTAAGACAGCACTCTCTTGAGCAAGACCTACCTAAGAATGCTACTGCATACCAGAGAGCCAAGTGATAATCCATGATTAAAGCAACAGCCCCAAGGAAAATCTGAAAGATTGAAGTCAGGAAATGTGCATTTAAAAACCAGAACATGAACGCATGACCCATAAATTATATTTCAACATGATCTAAAGCTGTTATTTCATCAAACTTCTCTTCAGATTTATACTCTCGGGCATGTAGTGTGTGTGTGTGTGTGTGTGTGTGTCAAGCCAATTAAAGCTACATGTGTGACGGATGAGAGAATGATCAAACAAATAAAGATGTAAGAGATGGTATTTCTGCAGATTGAATTTTCTTAAAATATTTATTGCACCCGAAGTTAGGAAAAGATATTTTCGGGCATGTAGTGTGTTTGCATGTCGAGCCAATTCAAGTCACTGTTAAAAAAGGGTAGAAACACTATCATTTTTCTTTGTAGGTTGTAAATGTATTCACCCTGTTTGTACTGACAGAGTTATTATAGTCTATGGAATTGTTATCCAGAGTGCCAATGACAATCATATCCATGGTATGAGAAGCAGTAATCAAGAAACCTTTGCGAAAAATAAAGTATCAGCAATAAAGGCCTCCCATGATTCTGTCTTTACTGCCTGCAAATCAACATGGGCAAAATCAGTTCAGTTTATCAACAGTATGTCTACAACAATCCTGAAACCCAACAAAAATAAATATAACCTAAAAGGAATCACTTCTTTTTATTTGGATATTATTCTCACTCTTTCATTTCCCATTAGCTGTTAGATTATAAGAAATCACTGGTTTTTATTTCAATTTCAGGTGATGTATCAAACAATCCCGTAATAGGAAACATACTAGTTGAATCTAAAGTATTCATGAAGCATAACTTTACTCGGGGTTTATCCCTTTGTGTGGAACTATGTTTAACAAGTTTATCAAGGCCTTCACACAATGTTTCATTTTGAAATTCAGATTACCAACCAACTATGTTGAATTCTAAACACTCATTTCACTATTCCGTAAGAGTACTCTATTTTCATTCAACATGGATTTGTCATCTTCATCTGAAAAACCATTAATTTAAGTTCAGTTCTACTTAGTATCCGTTCTCTTAATCTGAAAATTATTAATTTTAGTTCAGATTCGTTATTATTTTTTATACTAAAATTCAGTTCACTTCAGATGAAGAGAAGAAAGCCTTAGTTGTTTTTTATACTAGAAATAAATTTAGTTCAATTATGAGGAAAAGAACATAGCCTAATTCATTAACTCTCCCTAATATTCCTTAACGAAAAGGATCTTATAAGCTGCATCCAAATATCTCTCCTACTTTATATATTATCCTTATAATTTATTAAATATTTCTCTACTTTATCCAATCACATTTATATTTTATTACCTTATTTACTACTTTATCAATTTTTTCTTTCAATTTGAATTCGGAGAGAGTATATACATTTAAATTCAATTTAAGTGTCACAATTACATTGATAACTGCCAAAACAAAACTCAAGCCTAACACAGTAAGAAGGATGAAACAGTTAATCACAGCAAGTAAGGATCTAGATTTTAGACACGTACCTTGACAGCAGTCAAAACGAAAAAGGCAAGGAGAGCTTGAATTTCCTAGAAGAAAAGATAAGACATAAGAATTTGAAATCGAAGCAGTAAATTGAGATTGCAGTGCAGAGCAAAAATCGATGAAATTACTCGGTGAAGGAGATGAGATGAGCGATCGGGAGAGAGGACGTGAGCAGCTGAGACACGAACGGGAATGTAGGAGAAGAAGAGTAGCCAGTGGAGTAAAAAGTATGGTTCGCCAATCAAACGATTCATCCAGCTCCGAGAAGAATCCATATTCGCTGAAATTTTTGCAATCTGCTCAATTTGATTTGATTTGATCGTCTCCTCACTTCTGTTTCTTTGAAGAATGCCTGTATCTGTGTGGCTGTGTTATCAAATGTTAACCCGGCGATGGACCAGCTAACCAGTGACGTCGGCCGGTTCCCGGTTACTAGTTTTGTTGCGGATATGACAATTATAATTACCGACTTCCTCGTCTCGGAATAACTATTACGTTTTATTTTTATAAAAATTCTTTTCCATCTACCTGAAACTTTTATAAAAACTTATATTTTATGAAAACAATATATTTTCCTCGGGATATAAAAGATTCTCATCAACATCAATCTATAAATATTGTATAAAAATTATTTAAAACAATTTTATTTTACAGTTGAACTATTTAGCTCACTTTAAATTTACATTAAAACCTTTTTTTACACTTTACGTTAAAACAATTTAAAAACTTTCAATGTAACACAAAGCATGTATAAAAATATGCTCAATTTTAATCTTAATAGATGGTATTATATCTCCTTCTTTGTTCGGTATTTTTATTATTAATTTCTTCACTAAATTAGTACATGAATGACAAAAATTACATGGAAATCTCTTTTGGGGTTCATGATTGCGTTTGTACTTGTTTGCATGCCTTCTTTCCAATCCTTATTCATGTATAATTGATCTCAATGATGTTTACAAAAAATAGTTGCATTGAACAATATAAACATCCATATCTATGGATAGCGGTGTTCACATAGATTTCTTCTGGACGTTTATTATTGTTAATGCCAATATTTCTTTTAAACGTCATTAAGATCAATGGTACATTAGTAAATAATTGAATAAAAAATTATTAAAACAAGTACAAATGCAAGCATGAACCCCAAAGGAGACTTTAATCTCATTTTTGTCATTCATATACTATGTTAGTGAATAAATCATAAAATATTGAACAACGAATGAGGTATAATACTATTAATTAAGAGTAAATTGAGCATATTTTTATATAACATTTGTGCTACATTGAAATTTTTTGAAACGTACGTGTAAGAAAATAAAGGTTTTATTGCACTTTTCGTCTCTTATGTTGTGGTCCTCTTCGATTTTAATTTCCATTTTTTATACTTTGCAAATACGGTCCTTAATTTTCCCCTAAATACATTTAATTGGATACGTGTTGAGATCTCCTTAATTCTGGTTGTATTCTCATTTAAAAAACACTAAAATTAAATTTAAAATTTAAAATAATCAAAACCCAAATAATAAATTAGAAATATATTTTAAGCATAAAAAACAAAACTGAATTATGAATTCAACATAAATAATATTAAAATATTAATAAAAAAATCTCTAAAAATGTGATATAATTTTTTTTCTTTCTAATGACTTCCATTAAAGCTCCATGGATGGAGCTTGGAGCTCCAACCACCGACTTTGTTCTTCCCTCCTTATGTTCCTCCTACTATTTGGCGCGTGGACAGCCCACCGGCTGTCAACTCACTGCCTTCCCCGGACATCCCCCTGACTATCCGGGATTTGCCCTTGACGAACAGCCCACTGGCTGTTCGTCGCTCCACCACTTCGGGCAGCTCACTGGCTGCCCGTCCCACCACTTCGCCGCACGTGGGCAGGCCCACGGTGGAACCTATTGCCATCCCTCTTGCCTCACCTATTGCTATACCTCCTCGAGCCCCTCCTACCTCCCGGTACACTACCTATCCGGTGGGTCAACCTGTCACTCGAACCCAACATGGCATCGTTTTACCACACAAAATTTTCGATCCATCGCAAGCACATACCACCATTTTTACTCCTTCCCCCCTTCCTCGTAACCCTGTGGATGCTATACGTGACCTGAATTGGAAATTGGCTATGCTGATGAATTTAATGCTCTTATTAAAAAATAAGACGTGGGATTTGTTCCCCGTCCTCCTGATGTTAATGTAATTCGGTCTATGTGGATTTTTACTCATAAAGTCAGGTCTAGTGGTTCCTTTGAGAGGCATAAAGCTCGTCTTGTAGGTGATGGCAAAACTCAGTGTGTTGGCATTGATTATGGTGAAACGTTCTGTCCAATGGTAAAACCAGCCACGATTCGTACAGTTCTCAACATTGCTCTATCTCGGAAGTGTTCAATTCATCAGTTGGATGCCAGTAATGCCTTTCTCCATGAGAATTTGAAGAAAAATGTTCATATGCATCAGCCTATGGGTTTTCGTGATCGAGATCATCCTGACTATGTATGTCTGCTCAAGAAGTCACTTTACGGTCTTAAACAGGCTCCTCGGGCTTGATATAAACGTTTTGCTGATTTTGTTTCGACCATTGGTTTCACCAACATGCCATCAGATACTTCCCTATTTTTATACCGACACGGTTATGATATGGCATACTTGTTTGTATACGTTGATGACATTATTTTGACTGCTTCCTCGGTTTCGCTTCGTAAATTGATTATGGCATAGCTCAGCTCGGAATTGCTATGAAAGATTTGGGTTGCTTGAACTACTTTCTCGGGATCAGCATTACCCGCCGCAGGGGAGGGTTATTTTTTTCACAACAAAAGTATGCAATGGAAATTGTAGCAGCCCGGATCTGGTTCAGACGTCAAGGGTTGTGCCGAATATTTCAAATACACATTTATTAAAATCTCAAACATTATCCGTTACAAACCAAATGTACTTGGATAAGTAGAGCAGAAAAACAGAAAACACACAATTAAACTTAAAACTGCAACAGTGGAATTCGGCCAAAGTCCAGCTGTCTGAGCTACCCAAGCCTGTCATCGTGCTCAAAATCTGGGAAAGTAAAATTATTGAAACAGGAAGAGTGTCAATCACTAGGACTCAGTGAAGATAGTCAGGCATGGATGAAGATGCATATGAAATGCAAGAATACAGTAAACCAACCCACATGCTGATCAGGCAGTTATTTTTTAACACTGGAGAAACCGCAAACGGGAACAGGACAGGATCGCTGCAGGTATTCCACCCGACGATAGTAACAGGAGGGCGTCATTATAGGCTAGTCCCCGAGAGGTGGCCCCTACGGACTCAAGAGATGCCCACACCGCGGGTACACGGTGTAGCGCTTTGCTCCGCATGGCACTTAGCGACTGCCGAATGACCAGTAACAGTAGTGCTGCAAGTGACATCACCCAGCTAAATAGGACGTGAACAGTTTTCCAAAACAGTTTTTAGTGTGTGGTTATATTTTCAGAAAAACGGTATTCGTGCAATGCAGTGCGTGAGGATCAGAAACAGGGGTAATATGCAGATTCAGTACAATAACAGTGAACAAGATCAGTAAACAGGATCAGTATACGGGATCAGAAACAGTGTCAGTGTCATGATCAGTAGACATGATCAGGGTCGGTAACTGGAATCAATAGCACGGTTTCAGTGTACAGTACAAACTAGTAACCAAGTTCAAGTCAATAGAGATACGGTTCCCTAGTACAGGTTGTCTAAAGTAATACAGTCAGTCAACTAAATCGGTAACGGGTCGGTCGGTCGTTGTCGAATAGTCGCGATCATAGTTAGACAGTCAGGCAGATAAACATGTACATGAATCGAAAAGAAGGCACTTTAACTTTCCCAGGGCCTGATGCCAAAAGCCAGTTATCACTCACCATATATATCTGGTGTGTCAGGATACTCCGAAATTCCTGATAAACAGATAAACAGTACTACTTAAACTCCAGACTAAATTATTTAGAAGACTCCTAATAATTTTCTAACAGTTTTATAACTAGTAAACGGATCACGTGTCCAAATTAAATATCTGCTGGTTCAAGTACTCTACACTGTTTAACACGACTCGACCTTTTGATCTTTAATTATTTATTTCCTTTAAATCGTCAAGGTGACATTTTATTTTCTGAGAATCTATCCGGTATTTTATTTCTAACAGGTGCAACAGACGACAAGTCTGTCTCAATATAATAAATCTATATCTGGTATAGGACTCCTAACAGATAAATTCAAACCACAGACGGCAAGTCTGTCCCAATATAATTCCAACCTCTAATAGTAATTAACCAATATCTGTTCCAACAGTGCAATACTACCAACAGTATTATTATCTTCCAATTTCCTAGTCGACGGCAAGTCGACGTTTACACAAACCAACAGTAATATTACACTACTATTTCCTAGTCAACGACAAGTCGACGTTTGCCCACAATTTAACAGTATACAGTCTAATTCAAACTCAACACCAATCCGCAGCATGCGGCAATTATCCTACAGTCGACGGCCAGTCGACACTACCGCATTTAATATCACCGACTACACTAATAATTCCACAGACTAACAGTATAATTTAAACTCCCCACTAACTGATAATAAATACTAATAACCGGTAATTACGATAATTATTAGTAACTAACGACAATAGACACTAATTAACAATAATTAACGCTAACTAACGATAATTAAACGGAGATAACACGACACTAACCGAGCAAGCGTCGAGCGACGGGCAGCGTGACGGCAGTCGATGCGGGGTTGACGAAGCGGCGCGGCTGCGAGGAATTATTAATTAATTTCCCGTTCGATATTCAAGTATAATCGAGATTCGATCGAGATACTTATCGGAATAATCGGTCGAGTAAACGACTCTATTCCAGGAGAAGCAGTCGGCAGTGGTGGTGCCGGTGGCGGGTGGCCGGAGCACGGGCAGTTTGCGAGCGGGAATGGGAATGAACATGAGAGAAGAAGAGGCTGTGGAATGGGATGAAGAAATGGCAAGGATCCCGGCCTATTTATATGCTTCAGGCGGCGGGAATAAGGCGGTGAAGGGGACGGTGGCAGCAGCCGGAAACGGCCGTGTGGCTGTGACTCAGCCCGCGCCTTCCTCTCGTAGTTTGACACGTTCTTGCAGGCCGCCATTTGCGCGTGGGCGGGGGCCCACGGCGGCACCGCTTTCGGTCGGTGCTCCCGGATTGGCTGGTGTTAGTGGCGGGCACGAAGGTCGGGGTGTTGGCACGGTCGATCGTTTTTTTTGGCACGGTGAAATCGCCATTTACAGTAGCTTGGGCGATTTGGAGAAGAAAAGGGGGTGAATGGACCAAAATATCCTCACTTGGAAAAGAAGGAGAAGAAAGGCTAAGGGTAAACCGGTATTTTTGCTATTATATACAACTGGATCGTTCTGGCTTCCAAACGACTCGCAAATAAACTACGGAA
>JAYMSP010007189.1:0-10334 GCA_036897095.1 Plantago elongata
CCATTGACTTCTAATGTGTGCTTGTGCAGGATTTACAAGATCTGTTGCTCATCAAGAGTTGAATATAGAGACTGACAAAGGCAATATACAAATCCAAATCTTTAGCTTCTTCCCCATTTCCTTGTGAATCACTCTCAAGACATTTAATCAAGAAACAGACCTTCTGATGGAGAGACTGCATCTGGTTTCACAAGATGAATAGGAAAGCGGGTGTGGCGTTGGATCCGCTCTATAATGTTCATCAGAGAAACCAAAGATGCATAAGCTGCCATATCCAGTATCAAGAATTCAAGATTCAACTATCTGCAATGTATTTCTGCATAATTCTGAACTTCTGCAGGGTGGTTTAATTAAGGCTTAACAATGTGTGGCTAGTAAAAGTGTTGACACATGTGTTTTTAATTCATATATAGACAAGTCTTTAAGCACTCTGATGATGTAATTGGAGCACCTCAAGAACTTATTGCCTTTTGGGGCCTGATGTAGTGGTTACCTTATAAGTGCTCCAGTCCGTGTTCGGGTGCCAAAATGCATGATGGGAGCTCGGAAACCTGAAAGGTAAGCCATGTAACCATTTAAGGTAAGCCAGTTTCATCAAAACTTATAAGTTTTGCAGAATTCTCTGTAACTCCATTTGTTTCTTGTGATCAGCTGCACTGAAAGTAACTATAGCAAACGCATTACAATTTCTACATTTTGGAGCAACATTGCCTGTAAAGATACATATAGGATTTATATACCAACTGCCAAGATGCATATACAATTTGTTTCTGAAATGAAATGAAGGTGTTAGGCCTTAAACTGACGAATCGTGTAATAAGTTTGAAGGAAAGTTAAGCTAAGAAGAGCAAACGCTCCAACAAGAGCTATAGCCTTCCAAGGGCTCTTGAAATAAGTCTGAATTAAGTCCGTAATCCACGTGTTTGATTTTTTGCAGCAGTGCTTCTCCATGCTGTACCTTATATCCGCAAGATACTTTGAGTTTCCACATCCAAAAGTGTCAAGATCTTTAAACAACTTAACAACTTCATTATCTCCACCAATGTGATTAAACAACATTTCGTTCTCTCTGAGAACCTTGACGTCGTTGGAGTTCTCAATAAGTGATTTAATGAAGTTGATATAGGATGACACATAAGTTTCTCGCAGGACATTAGCTGGAGACATCTCATAAGCGATGAGGTTGCTGTATATTACGAATGTACTTGACCTGATGACCAATTCTGGAAATCGAAGCTCTCCATATAATGTATATGAAGAAAAGCTAACGGCTGCTTCCTCGGTAGGTGTGCTTCTCTTGAGATGGATGCCCTTAGCTTTGAGATTTGTGATTGACTGGAACCTGTATGTACGATTTGCTCCCGAATGAATTTTATGCGTCTTTGAACTGGTATGTCTAGTATCTAAAAAAACTAGTTTCCGATGACAAGCATCCAAGAAGTGAGGTGAATCAAGAAACATATGCGGGTTTGGCGCCCAAGCATCGAACAAGTACCAGCAAAGCAAGTTATTGAAAACAGATTCTCCTTCTTCCGTCTGCAAGCGAAACAAGAACTTGGGAACCCACAGTGGTATCTGATTCTCCAGAACATACACATCACTGACTATGAAACCTGTTTTGGAAGGACCAAAGTAACAGGCCATTGCAGTGTACTTAGTGTGCCAACGAGGACTCTGCGTAGATTCATAAATAAATGCATACAGATAGAAAATCAAGAAGCATGCATCACGAAGAATCATCGCAGCCAACACCTCATCATCATATACCACTTCCTCGTACCAACTTCGTATCTCATCAATCCGCTCCAAAATCCTTTCATAGTAGAAGCTTTCGTCCTTGCCATTGCCATCCTCGGCAATGAACACCTCCAGACACTTTTGCTTAAAGACTTCAGCGAGATGGAGATCTGGCCTTCCGTGATGGTAAGGGCCTAGGGATACAACAAGTGGATCGTATGAGCCAGGGCGGGTGAGTTTATCTCTCAAAAGAAGGGGCACTCTGCGTATTTGGTTACGCGGGGGTATGATTTCGTCTAGAATTTGAACAATAATGGAACGGGGATCACATGGTATATCATTATCACCTGGAACAGAATGATTCTGTCCATCCATTTCTAACTATGGCTATAGGAAATGTTCTTTCAATCTTTTGTGAATCTATAAAATATGTAATGTTAACACAGAACAGATAATAAGCAAAAGTCAACACCATTGAACAAAGAATGCGCGTCTTGTAAACTTCTACCGACGAAGAAACTTCAACCGACGAAGAATTTGTTTACTAAGTATACGACGACTTCACTCATACAGTGCAACCTAACTCTTAAAAAAATCTCTTCTTTTGCGTGAGACGACTTCTCCTGTCTAAATTTTCCATACAAAATCTGAATAAATGGAACGGGGGAGAATTGCATTTTTAGTTCTCAAACTCTAAATCCTGCTCATATCCAATGTTGAAAAAATTCAAAACTGTATTTTTGATTAAAAAAAAAACACAAAAACGCCGAACTAGGTATTTGTTTTTGGTCCTTGCCACATTGGATTGGCTAACATGGCGAATTTGACGAGCTAGGACGGCTCCAAAGTCATCTTAAGAGCGTCAGAAACCCCAAAGACTTTTTAATACTTCAATTATGTCCCTATACCTTTTTAAAATTAAATCCTAAATATCTTTATTCTTCAAAATTCATCACCATCATCTCCTCAATTAGTAACACCCCACCGACCACCATCTCCACCGTCATCAACAGGCCGCCCAGGCACGGACAGGGGAAGTGAGAAGGGGCAGCAATTGTTGTCCCTGAATTTTAGCTAAGAAATGAACAATATACCCTTAGAAATTAGTGAGAATTAGTTTATTCACGGATGAAACCATTTAATTCATAAATCTTCCATAAAATTAGAAAGTATCAAAAAGTATATTCAGCCGTACAAACAAATCTAACTAGAAATACAAGAATCTCGTCAAAACATTTAAAGAATTTAACAACAAAATATACTCAAAGCTGTGCTGATATTGAATTAATTGAATGAATAAATAAATAATATACTTAATTAATGAAATATTTTATTTTTTTAAATATATGATTGTATATCGTGGTTGTTATGTATCTTATAATTACTATAAATAAGTAACATATTTTTATGCGTTGAAAATTACTAAGAACATAATTCGAACACAATAATGTGAAACACCTAAAATTATTGTATTAAGTATAAATCTAATAGTTCATAACTGTTACTTTTTGTTATGTACGCCGGACTATTTTTTCTGCGTCCGTCCCTGAGGCCGCCACCATGGCAACCGGAGCTCCGGTTACAGGATCTCTTCGTAATTTTTTATTTTTTATTTGGAAAAAGAAGCTTTCCAATAGAGTTGAGATCTTCCACGGACA
Organism: Plantago elongata; assembly: GCA_036897095.1. Classification (NCBI taxonomy): domain Eukaryota; kingdom Viridiplantae; phylum Streptophyta; class Magnoliopsida; order Lamiales; family Plantaginaceae; genus Plantago; species Plantago elongata. The sequence continues at coordinate 3,396 of JAYMSP010007189.1, forward strand.
TCTGAACTTAATGGAAGCATAGAGTCCAGATCTGGTTCGTCGTCCACAAATGCTTGCTTTTCTTCCATGGACGCTTACTTTTCTTCCAACTGAATACGCTTGCTTTTCCTTCATGCCAGGAAGCTTAAAGATTCCATGGCCATGGAAGCTTGGAGCTTCCAAATATGATCTGGGAGCTCCCTTCCATGGATGTTGGCCGGAGCTCTGGTTATGTCGACTGGAGGTCAGGTCAAATATGATTTTAGCTTTTAATTAGTTTTATTTTTATTCAAAGATGAAGGGATGTTTGTGAATGTTTGATCATGCAATTAATTGCAATGGTTCCCTCCCTTCCCTCACATGGTTGTCACCCAACAAAATTCGCCCAATCAGAGCTGCCAAACAAGCCAAAATTGTATTTATACACATTTTTATACGGTCATATAGGACCAAAAGTGCAATTTTTGGTTTTCTTAGGACCACGGGTGCCCTAGACCTCGAGTTGTAGGACCAAAAAATGCAATTATCCCATGGAAACAGAGTGTTGTTAAATGAGCCGAGCCGAGTGACTCGAGCTCGAGCTCAACCGAGCCTTTCGAGCTCGATTCGGTAATAAAACGAGTTAAAAAGTGGGCTCGAGCTCAAGAAAATATGAACCTTAACGAGCTTCATCTACTGAAAATACTAAATAAGTATAATTAATATGAACTTTTTACACTTATGAGCCTTAGCGAGCTTTATCAAGTCGAGAGGGCTCGGCTCGTTCGATAAAACTAGCATAAAATGAGGCTTAAGCTCGGCTCATTTACTTTATCGAGCTCGCCGAACTCGAGCCTTAACGAGCCGAGCGCTGGTCAAGGTTCGGGCTCAAGATATCAACTTGTTTTGTTCACAAGTCGACCGAGTTGGGGCTAGATTACAACTCAATCCAAAATCGAATGAATTCACCGGCCCGCCTTGTTAAACTCATCTAACGTTGGTGTTACTGTATCATATCAGTAGTGACTAGCTATATATGAAAAATGACAAAAAAAGGTTTAGTTTTGAAATTAATGAACAACTAAGTGAAATTTTAAAATCCCCAATTGTAACTTTTTTTTTTTTTAGAAAGAATGAAATTTTCATTTATAAAAAAGAAGAGTACAAGTTGAAGAGACGAAAGCTTCAACCAAGCGAGAGTAAAAATTTACAGATTACGTTAGAATAATAGACTACGATTTATGAAGGACACAAGACAAATGCACTAAGACAACTCCATGTAATCAAATGGAAGTACACCAAAGCCATTAGAGTTGATTTCAATATTTCGACTGAGTTAACTTGTCCGAAGAACCCTAATTTACCATAAATCTCAATGGAACAAAATATACACAGAACAATTAATGTGCTTCCGAGAATGAATAAAAACTGTGTGGAGTAATGATCTATATATTGTGTTGAGAAATAAGTAAAGAATGTGAGTTTGAGATAGTGTTCTAAGAATAAATCTATCTAGTATATTTGTACACGTTATAAATGCAAAAACAAAAACAGAATTATTGTGTCAATTTTTTTTCCAAAGAAATAATCTAATTATATTGTATCAAATTTATGTAGTCAGAGTGTTATATTCACGATGATATTGTGTCAATTTTTTCCAACAGAAATAATCTAATTATATATATGTCCGGTTCACACTTTTACCGACCATACAATCATAAATAAAGAGCTCACAAAATTCACTAGCCCACATGTTGAAATGGCACACTGACACTGTTTAGCAATCTCAGTGCAACGAGGACAGTTCTCGCCGGATATGGAAGCCGCCCTATGTATTTTATTTTTGAAATTTGTTTGACATCAATATTTAGCCTAGTCGGATCTACAACCACACGGTTAAGTTGGTCGTTCATGCAAGTTTTAATCAAACATCTTACTATGTATTAATTATTCTTCCACCTTAAATTTTTTTAATAAAATGTAGCACACAATATGTTCCAAGAACGAGAAATACATAAGCGTGCATTTAGTTTGTTTCCAACACATGGTGCCCACATGACTATAAGATCGAAATATCAAATTACTTGATAACGGTTTGGTTTAGAATTAGAATTGGAATTGAAACAATAATTTTGAATATTTGCCGTCAAGTTACATGGTGAACTTTGAATAGTAAAACCAAGGGCCCCAAATTTATGAGTTGCATGTGCTACAATTACTTGGGACTTGAGAGTAATTAGTGATTGAAGACTTTGCTATGAATTGATAGGTGTGAAGACATTGATAAAGACTTCACAATTAATATGAATTATTACTCTATTAATAACCACATGTACTTGATCCTTGAACCACTTTGCAGAAATTAACAATCATCATACATATACACTGTAAAACTCTTGAATCTTGAAACCGAACATGGCAGCTTATGCATCTCTGGTTTCTCTTGTGAACATTATAGAGCGGATCCAACGCCACACCCGCTTTCCCATTCGCCTTGACGAAAACCAGATGCAATCTCTGCATGAGAAACTCTGTTTCTTGATACATCTTCTTGAGAGTGATTCACAATCACATGGAAATAGGGAAGAAGCAAAAAGTTTGGAAAGTCGAATAACCGATGCAGCTTATGAAGCTGAAGATATTATTGAAAGCTATGTGGTGGATACTATAAGTACTGCTACATCCACAACAGGTCAGCCTAAGAAAAACACCATTCTCTCATGTCTTTCAGTTATTTCAGGTATCGAGATGGTAATCGAAAAGATGGAGTTCATCAGAGAAGAGTTCATGAAGTTAAAATCCAGGATACTGCCCAAAACTCATAACAACCCTGTTTATATATCGTCAAGCTATATTCCATTTGGAAAGAGTAGCATGGTGGGGTTTGACAATGAGCTGATCCGAATCAAGGAACTGCTAACGGGAGACAAATCAGGCCGCCAAATTATCCCAGTTGTCGGAATGGGAGGTATAGGTAAGACTACACTCGCCAAAAATGTGTATGAAATTCCTATTTTTGGCCAATACTTTGATACTCGTGCTTGGGTTACCATATCTCAAGTATACATTTCTAAGAATATCCTTTTGGGGCTTTTAAGTCAAGTGAAAGACGGGTACATTGATCATCTGGATCAAATGGACGAAGAACAATTAGGAGACCGATTATACAAACGTTTGTATGGGATGAGATATTTAATTGTGTTGGATGACATTTGGAGCATTAAGGTCTGGCAGATGTTAAGCAGGTATTTGCCAGATAATAGTAATAGAAGTAGAATCATTGTAACTACTAGGATAACAACTGTTGCTGTGGTTTTCAGTACAGATATGCTTGCCATGAATCTGTTAGATGAGAATAAGAGTTGGAATCTGCTTTGCCAAACAATTTTTTCTCAAGATGTTTCTCCTCTTGAACTAGAGGATGTTGGACGAAAGATTGCTAAAAATTGTAAGGGACTACCCTTATCAATTGTTGTGATTGGGGGACTTCTTGCAAAGGCAGAGAGGAACAACGAATACTGGGAGTACGTTGCAATGGATACCAACTCGATGTTAAGTTTAGAGGGTGATGAGCATTGCTTAAAAATCTTATCATTGAGTTATCATAGTTTGCCTTTTCATTTAAAGCCATGTTTCCTCTACATGGGGATTTTTCCAGAAGATAAAGAAATTCGTGTCTCGTGGCTTATCAATCTGTGGATTGCGGAAGGATTTCTGAAACTAAGTTGTTCCAAGGACTTGGAATTGGCTGGAAAAGAGTACCTACATGATCTGATCAGTAGAAATCTCATTTCTGTTCATAAACGTGGCTCTGATGGTAATATCAGGTTGTGTAACATTCATGATCTCGTAAGGGATCTGTCTCTGAAGGAAGCTCATAAGGAGAAATTTCTATATGTCTCGACTAAGAATGGGGACAATGGTAGAGAAGCCATGAGTAACCAACGCCGCATTTGCATACCTTGGAGTTCATCAAAGGAGAAACACCTTTCTCAAGTCCTTAATACTGTGAAATTGGATTCGCTTGCTCGCTCTTTCATATCTGATTTGGATGGTCTTCTGCCATTCCAAAGGTTTAGGTTGATGAGGATATTGAAAACAGCAGATAAAGGCATAAAGATCGTACATGAGGAGAGAAAAAATCAATATTTGGTAGATGATACATTTCACCTCCTTAACTCACGGTACATTGCAATACATGTTCTGCAGAATTCACCATTTCCTTCTTCTTTATGTCTATCATGGAATCTACAGATATTATTCATTGAAGGAATCGATTTTGCAGTTATCATACCGTTGGAAATATGGGAGATGACTGAACTCAGACATATTGAGTTCTGGATGAGCCTTACTCTCCCCAATCCTCTCAGTGATAAGGACATGGGCAGGCGCAACGCTGTTGCTTTGGTGAATCTTCAAAGGGCAATAGGAATAAGAAATTTCAGTTGTACTGAAGAAGTTGTCAAGAAGATCCCCAACATTAAGAAACTGAAAATCATCTATTCTTCGAACATGGGGTATGAGCAATACTGTCTTCAAAATTTTGTCCTTCTGGAGAAACTAGAATCACTTGACTGTGACTTCTTTGGGAGACCAACTGATGTGCCTTCAAATATTGCCTTCCCAAGTTCACTTCGGAAACTGACTTTATTGGGCTGCAAATTTGACTGTGACGACATGAAAAAGGTTGGTTCCCTTCCAAAGCTTGAGGTGCTCAAAATGTTGGGTTCATCCTTTGCAGGATCCGAATGGATTCCAGTTGAAGGACAATTCCAATGCCTGAAGTTCCTGCTACTTAGCAGCCTTCGTAATCTGAAGTATTTGATGGTGAACAGCACTCACTTTCCAAATCTTGAATATCTGGTTCTTAGAAGCTTACTTGAGTTGGTCAAGATCCCTTCAGATATTGGCGAAATTCCAACGCTTGAATTAATTCGTCTTGATCTTTGTTCTGACTCGGCGGTAATTTCAGCAAAGGAATTACAAACGGAACAAGAGGAACTTGGGAATGTAGGCCTTCAGGTTCAAGTTTTCTGCCAGAACAAGGCAGAACTGGAGAGCCTGGCAAGTGACAATTTTCAAGTTCGAACCTACATGAGAGGTGGAGCATTTGCATCGCCTTTTTTGCCTTTCATTTGAGATCATTATTGAGATGTGTGGATATATAGATGATGATGTGTTTCTCTTGTTCAGTTCACCTAGTTTTTGTAGTAATAGTGCATTGGAATATTGAACTTGTAGTTTTTCTGCAAAGACACATGATTGAATGGAGAATTTGTTACAGGATAGGTCTTCTAGTATCTTGGCTTAATTAGGCAAACAATAAGTTGACATTTTTTGGGATTGGAACATTCACCTAATTTACAACATGATACTGATATTGCTCGGTACGCATTAAATATTATAGATCAAATTATAATTGGAAAAGTTAGTATGGGAAATAATGTAATTCACATAATATGAATTTGTACTAATTTATGTTAAAAAATTTATTTCTGAGTGTCCTCCACTATTATATATTAATTGAGCCACTTTGTGAAAAAATTGTATGTTTTTATATATTTGTGAATTGTTAATTTTTGTATATTAATTGCACATGTGACTGATTGAATCTATTTATGTAGGACTCTCAGTAATTCCGGATTCTTAGGAGAGTTTATCGTACTAATAAACTCATTTACTTAATTAGTTAATTTACAATTAGTTGATGAGTCCGTCCTGTGAGAGATCTCTACATTTTGAAGAGTCTCGAAAGTCCCCTCCAAATGATAAAATTAGATAATTATATATATTTTTTGCAACTTGACTTTAAATGATTTTTCACGAATCTTTTGATCCGGATTTATAAAAAACAGGTCAAGTAAAAACTAGACAATAAAATATAAAGCTAAACAATATTGTAAATTTAATATCATGTAAAAACTAGAGAATTTATTTTATAAACTAGACAATATAATGTAAACACTAGACAATTTAATGTAAAAACTAGACAATATAGATTACACCGAAAGAAATTTATGTACAAGTAATCAAAACTAAACAAGATCATTTATAAAATTAGATAATATAGTTATAAAACTAGACAATACATACTAAAAAATAGACGGTTCGACACAAATGAACAACATAAAGATATAATATTCAAAAAACTAGATAAATATTTTTAAAAATTAAAATACATATTATTTATATAAAAGTTAGATAATATGTGTTAAAAATTAAAATTCTCCCCGAACTATTCAAATCGAAGGAGACTTTTATAATAGTATTAGTTGATTCTTGTTTCTCTTAACCTCAAAACGAATCCTAGCTTAGGTTTCTTTACAATGCTCTAAAAGCCCGATTTCGTATCAGGTATATATCTAATCTGATCAGTATTTACGGATGAATTTCATGCTTGCTATTTTTGGGGTTTGGTTTTACTATTACCACTATTAGTTGATATTGCTTTTGTTGTGTTCTTGCTACTTAATTACCAAGAACCAGAGTATATATAGTTGTCAGTTAGTAAGCTTGTTGTGTTTGTAAGATATCAGTTGTAACTTGTAAGATTTTGTTATGCTCCGTCCAGTTGAATTCTATACTACTCTTAGATCGGTTTTTAGGATTCTTTGTAGTATACTGTATGAGTATTAGTCAAGGGCGGATCCAGAAAAATAATTCATTCTGGACTAATTAAATTTTTTATTATTAAACAATATAATAAAAGCCACTTTGTTTAACAATTTCTCAAAAGCGTAAAACGACCTTAAATATAACCCTAATTCTTTTTGAAAAAACAATTACTCTCTGGTATGATGATATTATAATCCAAATAAAGACTTGGATAGACTTGTGCATATAAAAAACCCAAAGTAAAATTAAGATATGAAAACTCGCTGACAATAAATAAGTATGTAAAATCCTAAAAGGAAATATCTGACAATGTGACTCTGAGTATAGCCCGAAATAATTTTGTTTAGAGCTTTCTTATTTAAGGAT
>JAYMSP010007190.1:0-10334 GCA_036897095.1 Plantago elongata
TATATATATATATATATATATATATATATATATATATTGTTATAACCCGATGTTCAGCTTCATTACGCATCATCACACGAAAAAACTCAACTCAAATTTTCTCTCTAAAAAAAAAACTATCTCCAAACAAAGGGCCAGCAACTAGATAAGAAACAACCTATATCAACCTGTTTTTCTGATAAAAAATCGTCGATCCTCTCCCAACCAAGGGTCAGCAACATACATTATCGAATTCAGCCAAAAACGCGATCGAAATCGAAGGTTTTTCTCTTTTTCCTAACTATTTTCATCGTTTTTTCATGTTTGCATCGATAGTTACAAGTTGTTTACATTCCTCGTTGTTCATAGATGCCAGATGCAGCTACATCTACTGAAACTACGAGTTATGTACATTGTTGTTTACGTACATTATTGATCTAGATCTATTAATCTATATTTTAGAGTTTTAATGGTAATTCATTGGTGTTATTGTTGTTTATGCATTTACAAGGTGTAGTCATGCTTGCATACGGATTATAGAGTGTTTTTATTCAATATCTGATCTCAAATATCAACTCAAATATGAAAAAAAAAAAACGTATAAAACGTTTCTATGTTTATTTTGTTTATGCTATGTTCTCAAGAATATTACCTATGTTCTCAAGAATAATACATATGTTTTCATTCAAAATCTGACATTCTTTTTTTGCTCTGTCTTTCTACACATTATTTTGCATTCTGTTTTCTACTGTATTTTCTATGTTCTCACGCATATGCACTATGATCTCACATATATATACTATGATCTCAACAATATCTACTATGTTTGCTTTGAAGTTAATGCTCATCATTTTTGTTGATGTTTATGCATTTACATGGTGTAATCGTGCTTCAATAAGGATTTAATTGTGCTTTAAATCAAATCAAATTTGAAAAAAGGTATACATAGTTTATATATCCTTTCCAATATTTGATATGTTCTCAAGAATATTATTTATGTTCTCTAACATATGTGATATGTTTTCATTCAAAACCTTTTAGTCGTTTTGTGTTATGTTTTCGACAATATTATGTAGAATTTTAGTGTTTTTATTGTATCTCTTATGTTGTTACGTAAATGTACTATCTTCTCACCAATATGTTATATGATCTCAACAATATCTGCTATGTTTTCTATGAAATAATTGTTCATTGATGTTATTGTTTTTCCATGCACAAGGTTACAAAATCATTCAATTTAAGGAGAAGGGGGAGGAGGAGGAGGAGGAGGATGATGAGTTATTCAAGTAACAAATTTAGAAATATCCTTAATGTATTGAGTAAGTTATACAACAAGCAAGTTGATGAAAAGATAAAGTAAAGGGAGGCAAGAACATTGACGAAGAAGAAAAATGTTTAGTTAAATGCAACCGAACAATGAACAAAGAGAAGATGAACATGAAGTTGATATTGTTTTCTTTTTGCATATGTATGAATAGTAGTACAACATATAATCGAATGATACATTTTCCATCTTGAATAAAGTCTTTTTTTTTTTTTTGCGTTATTTTATATGTTGTGAGTAATCTATGATATCAAACTAAACACTATGATCTCAACTAAAAAAAACTATGATCTCGGACTAAAACACTATGATATCAACTAAAAAGACTATGATATCAAACCAAATATTATGTTCTTAAATTAAAAAACTAATGTTATTAACTCAAAAACCTATGATATCAACAAAATCAAACTATGATGTCAATTAAAAATAAAATATTCTATCAAACTAAAACAAACTATGATCTCAACTAAAACTGCTATGATATCAAAATAAAACACTATGATCTCAGACTAAGATATCAACTTAAAAAACTACGATATCAAACAAAACACTATGATTTCAACTAAAACAGTATGATGTCAACATAAAAAAAATTATGATTTCAGACTAAAGCCCTATGATTTCAACTTAAAATGCTATGAACATGAAGTTGATAGCGTTTTCTTTTTGTAGATGTATGAATAGTAGTACAACATATAGTGGAATGATATATGTTCCATTTTGATTATTATTTTTGTCATGATTTTATATGTTGTGAGTAATCTATGATATCAACTAAAAACACTATGATCTCAGACTAAAATACCAACTAAAAAGACTATGATAGTAAACAAAACACTATAATATCAACTAAAACACACTATGTTATCAGACTAACCACAGACTATGATCTCAACTAAAAATAGTATGATATCGTCACGAAACACTATGATCTCAACTAAAAAAACACTATGATATCAACACAGTTTATGATCTCAATTAAAATAGCTGTGATCTCAATTCAAAAGGCTACGATCTCAAACAGCGAAAGGATTTTTTCCCTGATCAACGAGAGGATCCGCAAAAACACATGTTTAATGGCAAATTGCAAATTAATCCCGTTTTTAGTTAATTTAACTAAGACCGTTTCTTCCAAGACATTGTGTTAAAATGTATGAACGGCTACCATTAAGTATTGTAAGTGACGGTCTTATAAAACTACAAAAGAAACGAATAAATATAATAATTATATCAACATACATAAAATATTACACACAAAACATCGATAATATATAAATATATAAAAATAATATATAAAATTATATTAAAAAAATTACTGATGTAGTTAACACATTATGCGTATATTTTTGACTATTAATTTATATTTCCGTTTATTTATCAATATAGGTTTCTTTTAAAATTTCGGTGTCAGTTCATTATGAGTGAGACTGATATATAGTTGAAGTAGCATATGGTACTTACGTAATGTTGAAGAATTAATAATTGAGTTTTGTCATTCATTATCCATCCACCTATATACTGACTTGTACAAACAAGATAAGAGCGTCTGTCAACGACCATGCATATTCTCGTGTCTTTGCTACACGTTCCATTAATGTCAGAATCAAGCTATGTATTCCTCCTATGATATACACTCCGTCCGATATTTCTATGTTTCCCATCAGAGATTCCAACAGAGATAGTTCTCTATATATGTATGATATGCTATGATAATTAATTAAAATTAGTGATAATTTTTAGCTCACCTTGACATGTATCTTCCGAGGCCGATTTTCATTCACGGTCAATTGTATATTGCAATTTTTAGGGTGACCACAAAAAGATAGTTTAAAGTTTTAGTATTTAATGCAGATAAAAATCCAACCAATAAGGCCAAAAACGTCGTTTACAAGGAAGTCTTCAAAAATCTCTGAGGAGTAATATTAATACTGTAATAAGGAGGAAGAACTCACCACAAAGAAGTTCATAAGAAGATGGAGGAAGAAGAAGATAGATGGCCTTACATAATTTTAAGAAATGTTTAAACTATAATTGGTAGACTAAGTAGTATGAATATGAGAAACGTGGTTCTAAATGGATGATCCTACATAATTATTTCTTTAATGTGGGTTCTAAATCAAGTTAATTTTTTATATTATTACCAGTCACACATTTAAAATTGATTAAATTTCAAATTCACTTGTACTATAATATTATCTTTTTCGTGCATGTAGATTTAAAAATTGACTATCTATGATGTTGGTTTCGAAGATGCCGGATAACTCCTAGTGCACAAAATTGATTAAATTTCAAATTCACTTTTTCGTGCATGTAAATTTAAAAACTGACTATTTATGATGTTGGTTTGGAAGATGCCAGATAACTCCTACTGCACCTCATACTCACAATGAGTATAAAATTCACAATTTATTTGATGTTAAATATTCCCTAAATTTTAAATCTTTGTGAGTACGATGCACGCCGGACAGCCCCAACATCAAATAACCCCAACATTGCCAAAGGATTGGTACTGGTATTACAATTACGATCTAGATCATACATATCCCAAGGCAATTTAATAAAAATATTTACGAAGTTCTGCAATTGTTCGTTAAAACGGATGTTCATATCGCACCAAATACAGGGAAACAAGGTGCAACATTCCAATACAGTTTAAAGATCTAGAGTCAGAGTCAGCTGAGAACTAGTATATTTCCTTCTTCTGCCATCATTTACTGGAAAACTAAAGGAGAAAACAGTGCACCCAAACACATCCATTTGAAGTGCGATTTACCGTTTTAGGACACCAAGCACATCTTCGTTCAATCGTGGAGTCTCCAGAAATACATCACCGCAGTCGTTCACTTCCACAGTGTTCATCTCCAGCTTTTGATTACCACTGAAGTGATCCCATTCAAACCACAGCTTGGCGATTGACTCCTTCCGGAAGCAAGCACTATGATCTTCCTCTTCTGGCGTGCTAGAGGCGATCAACATGTATGCATACACCTTTCTAACCTGGCCAGGTCTAAATGCTCGACCAATTGCTTGGCGGGTCACAGATGGGTTCAATGGAACGTCCAATATTATTATCCGTGAAGCCCCAACAAGAGAGATCCCTTCCCCACATGCTTTTATTGAACCAAAGAATACTCGAGCATCGGGTGACTTATTAAATGTTTCCATGGAAGTTTCTCGTGTTTCCACATCTGACTTGCCTGTTATCATAAACATCTCTCGACCAAGGGCATAACCCTTAATTTTCGCAGTCATCCTCAACAAGAATTTCAAGGGAAGGAGATATTGGCTAAACACGAGCAGCTTTTCGCCACTCGATTCACACATTTGGAGAAGATTAAGATAGAAATTTGCTTTCACACCTTCTCTCACATCTATCTCCTCCAGAATTGCGTCAATTTTGTCCTCGTCAATTCTATCTTCAGCTCCAGGAACTTTTGCCAGCATCTTCAATTTCGGATGAACATAAATAGCACTGCCTTGAGAGCTGACTGTGAATTTCCTGCCCAGATTTCTCAACCCTTTAACTTCCGCCTTCTGGTTCGGCCTAAGACGGAGAAAAACAGAGAAATCAACAAGTCCCGGAAGTTCGTCCAGGTTATCACCCTTGTAGTAATGCAATACATTTTTTGTCATTTCTCGTAGATCCTGTATCACGGTCACCTTACGTGTGTAATTTTCATCTTTTGTAAGTGTCTGCTCAATTAACTCGTAGAAATCATTCTCTTTTATCACATTCCTCCTACCTGAAATCTCAACCCTGCTCAAGATGCGCTTCTTTATTGCTTTAGAAGTCTCCATTTTCAAGAACCTTGGACGAACTAGATTCAAGATATTAAATACTTCCTTAACGTGGTTCTGATAAAGCGTACCAGAGAGGACAACCTTTCTTGGACTTTCTACCCTCTCGAGGGAGGTCAAAATATCAGTCTCTGTGTTCCTGGGAGTGTGGCCTTCATCTAAGATGAGAATAGTTGGAATTTTCAGCAGATAAGCCTGGCATGCAGCAGCAGCTTGCCCACCAGTCGTTCCACATAATATGGAGGAGAATTGTTTGTACCCAAGAAACAGTATGCTCCGATCTTTCTCCCAATCCTTCAGAACTTGAAGTTGTAGTGTGCGGCTTTCTGCTTTAGCTGAGTAAAAGTCATACAATGGTATGTCCTCAACTTGCCATCTCAGGAACTCCCTTTTCCATGTCGACAAGATGCCTCTAGGCAGGACAACCAGAGGCCTTGCACCAGGATACTTTGCCATAAAACTCTGAAGAAAACTAATAATCATAAATGTTTTGCCAGACCCTGGTGCATGTGCCAATATACAACCTCCAGGATTATCTGTCACCAGGTTGCTGACGAGAAATTTGAAGCCTTCAATTTGATGAGGCTTCATCTCCTTACTGTGACGTGGATGTGGATGGATCTCTGCAGCAGTGAATTCATCGGGTATTTTTAAACCATCTGGGATGATTTCTGATTCATCTAGGTCCCTGGCAGTACGTCCTTCAGATTTGTAAGTTCTTGTACTCCGCGGCGCCTGTTTTTAACATGAACCCACCAATCAGTGAGATGCAGTAAATATACATTACCAGAATATTGACTAGTAATACATAAATGGTGAAATGTTTGGATGATAGATTTCAATTATCATGTAAAAAAGAAAAAAGACAAAAAAAGGTAAGTAGCATTCTGTAATAATAGAATAAGCAAGAAAATTTGCACTACGGTGCTTCAGTTTGTTGTTAAATCACAAAAGGTTCTGAAGTTATCACTTCTTTTGTGAACGGCACTCAACATTATTGTTTCACCGCTGATGCACAAACTAGAATTTTTCTATCACAAAAGGTTCCCCCCGGATGATATTCAGCTGGAAGGTTTAAAAAGACATAAGAATTTGTTATTACAATCATTTATGTTGTAAGAAACAAGGCACTGCAGTTGAAGACCAGAAGCAGACTTACAACAGTTTAAAACAAATGTACAAAGAACTTCAAAACAAAATTTAGAGGCTCCATGATGGATTTTTTATTTTCTTTTTGTACCTAGGGTTTTCAGGGTCGTCAAACTCAATACCAGAATCATGCATTTCAGAATTCAGATGGTGTATCCGTGCAAAACATAGGGCCTAAATAAGAATAAACAGCACTGTATCTAATTGCAAACAGCAACAAAACTGAAAAGAATTGAAGAAACAAGAAGAATAACAGGGTCCCAAGCTCAATATTTTGTGATGTGTCATCAACTGAGCAAACTACCACTCCATAGCCTATACTTGTAGGCTGAGAAAACAACCTAAATTAAATGGAACTAGAATAAATTAGAAACCAAAAAAAAACTAGTAAAGCAACTACTATGAAATACTATCATTCACGGAAATTTACTTCTTCCTAAAATAGATGGGCTTAATTATTTAGCTATGTGAAGGTCTGCAAGGGAACTGAATAAATATTCACAAACCTATGCAAAAGCAGTCAAACTGAAGCAAAAAAACTACAAATATAGCACATATAAACAAGAAAAGGCTTAATAAGATATGTGGTTCAGTTAATGCAAGTCACTCACGTTATGTAAATAACTCAAATGTACATATTTTATAGCAGCTTTCTCATATGTGGGTGAACTTTATCATAGAGAATTTGTCACGATTTCAGGAGCGCAAGCAACGGATAAAAAATGAAAGCTAACATATAGAGGCTGCAAAAAACAAATATTAATTATGTTACACGGGAAGGAACTCAGAAGCTGTACCTTGGAAAAATTATACTCGATGATTTTCTCAATCCCTCTCTTAATAACACCACATATACGACAAACATCACCAATGTCATCTTTTAGTATAAAAATATGCTCACACTCTTCATCATTCCCAGCGTCATGTTCATCAACAAAATCATCTTCAACTGCATCCTGTGTTAGATTGTGAAGGACTTAGTAACAACAGTCGAGCATGTCTGAAACAACTTATGAACATATATCGATAAGCACATGATACCTGAATTACCGTAAAATATTCTAACAAAGAGAAACTTAATATTAAATACAGAACAAAAACATCAAGCACAAACAGAAGTACACCAAGAAGCACAACATATTGAGTATAGCTTGACCAAGATTCAACTTGCATGAAAAGCAGGTAAATCAAATCGTACATGTTTTGAAGAAAACATATGCAACAACTATTGACTGACAATTAATGGGTGGATTGGATATAAAAAGCTTATCAAACAAGCAATACTAGTGTCACAAACCATGAAAAATAAGAACTATATAATACTTAGATATGACATGAATTCAAATTCACTAGAATATAGAAAAATAATCCGCTCGCATGCAAGTACACAACAAATACCCCTGAAAGAACTTCATGAAAGAGAAGCTACCTTTGAAACCTCTAAGGCAACATTCATCTCATTCCAGATGTCACCCAGGCCATCTGAATTTGTATCAGACATTTGGCCTTCTTCCATATCTGCATCGCTGCCCACATATTCGCCTTTATCGTGCACGGATTCAGTCTGAACAGTACCGTGTGCATCTCCGTTGTCTAGCACGGATTCAGTTTTAACAGTACCATGTACATCTCGATTTCCAGTACCCTGGTTTTGACAAAAAAATCAATTCCTCGAACAATGTTTACAATTGGAAAAAATTATATAACAGAATTTAATGATTCATTATAGGATGTCAGCTCAGCTTCATCTTCCAGTGCGGAATGCAAAAGAAAAATCTTGAAAAAAGAAAGGGGGAAGAATGAGTCAAACGAAAAATGGAAACCATGTGATCTCCCATAAGAAGACTGTAAGCAACAAATATCATACATTAAAGACTGAAATCTCATTATTCCAATGATTTTCTTCATGATAATATTAAGGTCAGATAACATAGTGGATGATGGTATAAGTGCAAATATCATACACATATATAACATAAAGTCATGTGATTCATACCAAGAAATCCTTCATGAGAAGTTTGCCGGGCCCAGGGGACATATATGAGCCTTGAGTTCCGTAACTATCAGGCTGCAAGTAATAAAATTCACACTTTACAAACTCGGCAGAAGTACCATTATTCTCAGGCAGTGATTTACCTTGTAACAATTTAAGGTCAGATAACATAGTGGAAAATGGTAGAAATCCATATATCATACACAGATATAAACATGAAGGCACATGCTCCTTACCATAGAATCTTTCATCAGAAGTTTGCCAGACCCCAAAGACATAGGCAAGTTTAATCCTGAGTAGCGAGTTGCCGAATTAATGGGTGTGGCATCTTCATCATCATCTGAGTCGATGATAACAACTAACTCTGATGGATTATGCTGCTGCAGAGCTGTTACATCCCGTCCATCATCTGGGACAACGACCGGAGAAGTAGCTGGCTCAGTCATCTCTGATGTGATGTCAGTTGGTGCAGCCACACATGTAATTGGAATTTCTGGATCCATTGCATAGATAATGTCGAGAAGCCTCTTCCTTTGCTCCATAAGGTCCTGAATATCTTTAGTAACACTTCCATATTTGTTGACATCCAACTCATGAAGCAGCTTAGTCGAGAATGGGTCAAAATGGCTCAAGACTTGTGGACATGAGAAGTTACTTTTCTTACTAGCTTCAGATCGCCAACAGGTGGAGAGAGCACCGTAAATATATCTGTTTTCTTCATTCGGCTTTATCCTCTTCAGCATTTTCGATCCCAATTCTGCACATCACTCAAGATTAACCATACATAGATTCTTACGAAAATCAAGAATCCGGCCAGCCTACCGCGAAGTCATCCTTTTTCATGTGTGAGACCAAATTCATAAATTTGACTAGTTAACTTATTGTAAAAGATACTACATTAACTAGAAATTGCAGAAGAATTCCTTGTGGAATGCAAGACTGACAATTGTAAAATCGGATTCAGAGCATATAATCGAACAGGCAGCAAGAAAATTGTAACTCCAATTGTGAATGAAAATGTGAATGCAGTAAGTAATAAAATAACATAATGTAACATATCACAAGACAATAATTTGAATTTGAAAGGAAATTGCAAGGAAGTAGAAAGGTACCGTTGGAGGAAGAGGGTGGAAACCTCTTGTGAGAATTTCTTCTTCCAGTAGCAGAATCCATGTCAGTCCTATTGAGAAAGAAGCAAAAGAGAAGCAGCGTCAAGTGAAGGTTAAAATTGGGCGAGAACAAAATCGGTGTGAATTGGACATGTATGTATTGAGATGATAAGAATCAAGAGCAGCATTGATAACTTACAACTTTGTGATAACTTTGGGTTTAATCTTCAATTTTGTTGTTGACGAAGAAGAATAGACCAACTCCGAGCATCTTCCTTCTCAGAGTGAGCTAGGTAGCCGGTTACAAACAAATACCAAAATACAAAGGGGTTTTTTTCTTTTCCACCTCAAGTCACATTCTATAAAATATCATCCAATTGAACCAATCCCAAAGTCCGTATAACCTCTACTACGATTTTAATAAGGTCAAACGAAAATAAAAAGTTTACAAAATATAGCACCACCAAATTCAAACTTGGAATGTTGACGCACCAGCTCATGTACCACTGCACCTAGGGGTGAGCATCGGTCCAGGCCCGGACCGAACTGGACCCGGATCGATTTTTCGGTATTTTTCAATATCGAAGCCCGGACCGACCCTAAAAGTCGGTCCGATTTCGGGCTTGAACCGAGCGGACCGAATTTTACCAAAAAAAAAAAATAGAGAAAAGAAGAGAACATCTTGTACTCAACAATCAGCATGACAAAAGAAATACTACTAAATTATTCTTAATTCAATCTTCTTCATCATCGAGATTCGGTTAGTGTCAAATTACATATACACCCACACCCCGTTAGATTTAAAAGTTGCATATGGCTACCACCTAGATTAACAATTACATATAAATCCTAGTCGATAAAAATCAATTACATCCAGGTCCACGAATTTGACTTTCAGCGAACTTAAGTCCGGAAAAGTCATTTCTGCCCCTGTTTGAATTTCAGATTTTGCATTTGGCCAAACAGCCTTAAGTCCACG
>JAYMSP010007191.1:0-10332 GCA_036897095.1 Plantago elongata
TATATATATATATATATATATATATATATATATATATATGGGATTCATTGACTATTAAGGACACAGATCATGCTTTCTCTAATTCTGTATCTGTACTTAATTTATTTCCCTGCTTTGCTTCACGATAATTCAAGTATCTACACTATTTTCTTTATATTTAGTTTTTTCAACTGTCACTCTTTTTCACTGTCCCCGTGCAAGAACTGGACTTACTCATGATCTTTATGTATCAGGTACATGAAATTTTAAAGCTCTTGAACGAGCTTCTTCCCAGAATTACTGCAGAAGAGGATGGTCAAACAAAGTCAGATAAAGAAAATTATCTATTGGACCATCCTGATATTTTGCAGAAGTTTGGAGTTGAGCTACTTCCAACCTTAATGCAGGTTGGTGTCTTGCATTTGATTGTGTTCTTTTTGTATGTTTCCGCTCGACATTAATCTGTTCTACCTCAACCAGGTGGTGAATTCTGGTGTAAACGTGTTCATATGCTACTGTGCTCTCTCTGTAATCAGTAAGTTAGTTCATTTCAGCAAAGCTGATGCGCTTCATAGTTTGCTCAAGGCTGCTAATTTTCCAAGGTGAAAGCTATTTTCTGCTTCTTATGATTCTCGTCTATCATATTATTTACTCAATTTGTAGAGACTTAAGACCTGCAAACCTCATGCTTTGAATGGCAGTTTTTTGGCTGGTGTACTAATGAAGAAGGATCACCATGTGATAGTGTTGGCTCTTCAGATTGTTGATGCTATAATGCTCAAGCTTCCACATGTTTTTTTAAACTCCTTTAGAAGAGAGGGTGTCCTTTTTTCCATCCATGCTCTGCTTGCACCGGATAATGGTTTGAAGCTTTCTCCTGTTTTTGATGACATGAGGTTGGAAAATGATGGGAAGTCAGCTTGCCGAGATTTACGCAGATGCCCGTGTTTTGCTTTTGATCCTGTTCAGTCTTCAAAGTCGGTGGTTAATATGACCTGCAAGCTTCACAAGGAAATGGTTCAAGATCTTGCAAGCCGCATATGGATAGCATACTTTGAAGCAGAATCACTAAACCCTGAGAAAGGAGTAACTGACGCCCTCAAGAGGCTTCGAGATCTATCTAGTGCATTGACAGACTTGGTAAATAAATCACCAGAAGATGCTTCCTCCAGTCATGAAGAAGAACAAATTAATGCACTTTTGCATCAAATCATGTTGAAGTTTAATGACAGAGATTCGATATCCACATTTGAGTTTGTAGAAAGTGGAATTATCACTGCATTAGTGAATTACCTGTCATACGAAAGTCATCTTGTTGGAGCAGAGAACAATAATTTGCCCGAGTTCTTATATACCGTCGAGAAAAGGTTCGAGGCGTTTGGACGATTATTGCTGTCTTCCACTGATCGGTCATGGGAGGAATTTCCTATCATTTCACTATCACGAAGATTACAATGTGCACTTTCATCAGTTGAAAATTTCCCTATCATCTCAAGCCATAAATCTATGGTGAGAAACTCATATGCTACTGTTCCATTTGGGCGTCGCACTTCATACCCATGTCTGAGGGTAAACTTCGTGAAGGATAAGGAGGAAAATGGCCTTTGTGATTATGATGAAGGTGTTGTCTACGTTGACCCCTTTTTGCCATTGGATACAATTGAAGGATATTTATGGCCTAGAGTGAGTAGTAGCAAGGCCAATAATCTCAATTTGGATCCTACAAATTCGAAGGAAAAAGATATATCAAGTTCTCATTTATCAACAGATTCGAATGGTTCCCACAGCAAGACAGCTGATGATATGGTGTCCAAAGAAGCGCTTGATGTTGACAAACTTAAGGTTTGTTTTATCTACATGCTTCTATCTGTTTAAGTCAATGTTCTCTATGCTCACGAATTCAAATAAACCCATGACCTGTTTGGTTCCTGAACCCACACCAAGGCTTAATAATTAAAACTTGCCATGTTACTTCACACACTTTGGCATATAATTTTAATGCCTTTTTTTTAGAGATGAAATTAGATTTGTTATCTCCATGTGCACACACATTGAGTCTTAATACATTTCGGGATCAGCTGACGCAACTGATTGACACAGTATGTTAACTGGTAGGATCTGCTTTATTTATATAAACTGATGATTACCAAGCAGAATTCAAATGAGTAATATATCATCTTTGCTTGCTAGTTTACTTTGTCACTTTCCTTCCTCCTTTTGTCCTCATCTCCGCCCACCCGGATTTAAACATTTCATAGTTATCTGCTCTTGTATATCTTTATTACATTCTTTGGGTCAATCTATGGTTAAATTTAGTCTTAGGACATAAAGTTTATTTCTGATTTATGTATCTACACAGGAACCAACTGAGCAGGTGGAACATATTCCTGAAATGAGTAATATGATTACGGATCACCCAGAAGGCAAAATTAGTGATGTTGCTAATCCTAAGCTGCAGTTTTTTTTGGAAGGGCAGAAGCTGAACAATCAACTTACTCTATATCAATGCATACTCGAGAAACAATTTGAAGTAGAGCAATATAATACCACAAATTCCAGCTTGTGGACCCATACTTACAAAATAACCTACAGAAGGCATGTTGCTGCCCGATCAAGTCTCACAGAGCAAAATGATGCCAAGGCTCAATGCTCCCCTTTGTCGAAACGATATTCATTTTGTCAGCCCACTTCATATGAAGCTTATTTGAAGAAATTAGGTTCAGTTTATAATTTATTATTCCTTTTGAAAAGTTTGGAAGAAATTAACAGATCCCGGCTCCATTTGATATCTCGTGAGAGGACTTATGCATTTTCTGAAGGAAGGACAGATGATTTGGATAAGTTGAATGTACCAATTCATGAGGTTTCCCAATCTGAATTTGTCAACACCAAGTTGACAGAAAAACTGGAACAGCAGCTTCGAGATCCCATGACTGTCTCTGTTGGGGGTATGCCTGCATGGTGTACCCAATTAATGGCTTGGTGTCCATTCTTATTTGGTTTTGAAGCAAGGTACAAGTTCTTTTATCTGGCAGCATTTTCCCGGTTGCCACATCAAACACATACATCATCCCATCCTGCTGGTGGAGATTCTAGTGCCAGGCAGCAATATCATGGAAATAGTCCTCGCAGGAAGTTTTTGGTTCATCGTGATAGAATACTAGAATCTGCTGCCAAGATGATGGCAGTTCATGCCAGCGAAAAGGTCCTTGAGGTGGAATATAGTGAGGAGGTTGGTACTGGACTTGGCCCAACTTTGGAATTTTATACATTGGTCTGTTGTGAGTTTCAGAGAAGTTCCTTGGGTATGTGGAGAGAAAACCATGACTTGGAAGCTGAGAGTTCTGAATTTGTGGTGTCTCCTTTTGGGCTCTTCCCTCGTCCATGGTCAGCGTCAAGTACTAGTGCACATTCTGAGGTGATTGAAAAATTTAGTCTTCTGGGGAAGATAGTTGCAAAGGCTCTCCAGGATGGAAGAATTCTGGATCTTCCTTTCTCCAAGGCTTTTTATAAACTCATTCTGGGAATGGTATGCTGTTTTATTTAGAGCCATTGTGATTTGCTTGTTTTTGGTTTAATCTGTCTGTCTTATAAATAATTTTCTATTTTAGGAACTCACCGTGTTCGACATTCAGTCAATTGATCCTGCATTTGGCAGAGTTCTCTTAGAGTTTCAGGCTATTGTCGAGAGGAAGAAGTATGTACAATCTCTTTGCAAGGAAAAATCTCAAGATCTTGATGTGTGCTTTCGGAAATCAAAAATTGAGGATCTCTGCCTTGATTTTACACTTCCTGGGTATCCAGATTATGTAGATGCATCTGCCAGTTCAGAGATGGTTAGTTTCTTAAGTCGTACACATTTTCAGCTGTGAGAGGTTTTGGCTAATAAACCAGGAATGAGTTGTATTTAACTGGATTCGTGTATAGGTAAACCTGGATAATTTAGAGGAATATGTTACACTCATGGTGGATGGGACTATTAATTCGGGGATCAATAAACAAGTGGAAGCGTTCAAGTCAGGTTTTAGCCAGGTATGCCACGACCATGGTGTTCTTGTGGTCCCTTAATTTTTTTGGGTCATGCTTTCTGGTTCTTTTTTGGTCTTCCCCATATGCGGTTTTACATCTTGTGTCTGCAGAAATTGTCCTACCACCTTCTGTTTCTAAAAATACTAGCAAGTTTTGGTGTTTCAACTTTTTTTTTTCTGGCTCCCAGGTCTTCCCGATCAGACATCTCATGGTTTTCACAGAAGAAGAATTGGAGCGCTTAATGTGCGGAGACCATGTACAGTGGAATGTATGTGAATTACTTGTTTCCAAGTTCCAACCTTAACTAACACAAGCAATTGCATGTTTGATCAATTATCAAGCATTTAACCTTTTGCTTTCTGTTTTTCCTCTCTAATTATGCAGTCTGATGAACTTGTGGATCACGTCAAATTTGACCATGGGTACACCGTTAGCAGTCCTCCGATTGTGAACGTTAGTACTAGCCTACTGGTTACTCCTATTTTTTGATGTCCTGACTGTTTATTAACTGTACCCTGATCAATATCCTTTTATTAATCAGTTACTAGAAATCATGCAAGAATTTGACCGTGAGCAGCAAAGAGCATTCTTGCAGTTTGTCACTGGCGCGCCACGGCTTCCACCTGGGGGCTTGGCTTCTCTGAACCCGAAACTAACTATTGTCCGGAAGGTTAGCTATCCTAAAATTCTGTCCCTGCTTCAGTTTGACCTAATTCTAATCTTTCTGTATTGCTTAAATCCCGTATCTTGTTCCTTAACAGCATTCTGGCAACTTGATGGATGCTGACTTGCCGAGTGTAATGACCTGTGCAAATTATCTGAAGCTGCCACCTTACTCTTCAAAGGTCAGTCAGTCCTATTCTTCACTTCACTCTTGAGGTTGCCTTTTAAAAACTTTCCTGGATTCGAAACATTAACATATATTCATGCATTCATCCTGCAGCAAGTTATGAAAGAAAAGCTCTTATATGCTATAACAGAAGGACAAGGATCATTCCATCTTTCATGATCTATTAACTTCACGGAAGAGGTACATACATAGCATGTGAATATGGGATTAGGTAGTTCGATTTGGTGGTATGCACAAGAAGAAAAGCTAGTTTGGATGACAATAGCAGTAGCGGTTTTAGGAAGTGATTGAGATGTTGGCAGCAGTAAGGTCTGTTAATTTTAGTTTTGATCTGTGTAAATGAAGGCGCCCTCTCATTACACTAAGTAGACTCTGTCAGATTTCCAGGTGATTTACGGGCAGCAGCACGTAGAATGTTTTGCTGCGGTTGGCTTTGATGTCAACATTGTATATAAATATTGTAGTACAGTTTTTTTATCATCCGCCTTTAACTTATGGCAGAAGTTTTATTTACTTGAAAAGCAATGGGAAATGCGTGTTTGCTTTGTCATTCTTGATTAGTTATGTCACACTCCAAAATCACGGGAGTGCGCAATATTGATGGTGTAGCAAGTAAGCATCAGTTAATACTTGAGGTGTCTTTCTTAATCATGCAATAACAGTGTCTTCAATTTCATTCGTTTGAATCCTTGTCCATATTGTAATGGTCAAAGTTCGTAGGTGTTGGTTGATAGTAAAAAGTTAAAATGAAACGTTGCCTGTCTAATATATGTTAAGACGACTTTGGGACTGTCTAATTTATGTTAAGACGACTTTGGGAACAGAGGCTCCACTTAAACTAACTTTACATGTGTTATGGGACATGACAAGAGGCGGGGTAGAAGGATTGTAATATTGGTACATTTCACCCCCTTGAATTTAAAAAGGAAAATTATGTGAAATGTTCGGTATGTAATTGGAGTTAAATTATTTGAATTTGAACTGAATTTTTATCTGTGTTTTTAAATAAAAATGTAATACGTCAAACACATATTATGTATATTTTTATAATAAATCTTTTACCTTTCAACTTAAAGAATAATATATATTATTATATAATTGAAACTCGGAATTTAAAATCACAACTACATCCTTGAAGATGACAAATAAAACTCCCACTGATGATTGATCAGGTAAATAATAATTTAATTGGTTTGCTAGAATTGTGCACTAAAATTTTTAGCTAATAAACTAGCTACCTTTCATAGTATACAATGCATTTTATATGATGAAATGAATTAAGATTGAAAAGGAGAAAATATTTTTTTAAAGATAGGAGAAAGTAACGTCGATGCGACTCAAACATTACACTTAAACAAACAACGAGACGTGCTTGCATTAAATTAAAATTAATTAAATAAAGTAAATGGTAGAATTTAAATTGGATTGCCAACTCAATAAGATTTATAAATTATTATACTATGAACTTTGATAAAAACATAATTTGCTTAGCTATTTTTCAAAAATTAATTGGAGAATACTATCATAACAAGTAGCTTTTTATCTAAATCCATATATAATAGTTTACTTTAAAAACTAAATCATCGAACTAATAAGTTATAAATTGAAGGAGTAGGGTTTTTCGATTAAAATTTCAACAATAAAGTTAGCCCCGCATTGCAATATTTTAGAAAATAGAGCAGCATACATGAAATTATCCCAAACTAATGACGACGAGTAGTTTAATCGTTTCACCGTGACATTACTGGAGTCTTTTTTGTGACCCAAAGTTTAATGATCATAGACAGACTAGAGGAGATGAAGAATGATTGGGTGATCACTCAGCTCAGCTAAAACCCTAATTGCACTACCATTTCTGTGTCACGGTAACGTTTCAATTTCCATTCAGTTCTAAATTTACGATTCGACAAGCCAGAGGAAGAACAGAAAGCTTGAGCTTCTCTGGAGGTGGGATTCTATTATAGTGGTGAAGTATTACGTTCTCAATTTAATCAACTTCTGTTAATTAGGGGAAATTAATTTTGATGTCCTTTTTTCAAACTGTTTGAACAATTTATTGCCATTATAATTTACATATAATTATATGTCATCGCCATGATGATAAGCTGTGTTCCTCTGTTATGTGATAGTTGATTTTTTGTTTGGTGCTCTGCTGGTTCAGTTTTCATGCTGAATGTTGCAGTCTCAGAGTGATTTGCTCATTAGTTTCAGAGTGAGTTGCTCATTATATGAAGCGTTATGATGAAGTTGTTTAATTAAGCATATAGGATACTAATATAGCAAGCTGAAGAAAGGCGCTATTGATATCTCATTTTTGTGATGACAAATCGTAGTTAAGTTGGGAGTGTTTTTGTTTGACATGTCCTTGTAATAACGGTTTGATCATTTTGTGTTGTTCTAGATCTTTTGACTAGAACAGGATCTGCAAGATCCTATGACTATCTCGCTTTGGGGCTTACTTGCAAGGTGTATCCAGCTAATTGTTTGGTACCCGTTCTTATTTGATTTTGAAGCAAGTTACAATTTTTTCTATCCGGCAGCATTGGGACAGTTGCTTATTCAAATGTATTCGTTGTATCATGATAATGGCGGAGGGTTCATTGGGAGGCGCTTTAATGCCCCTCGCAAGAGGTTTTTGGTCAACCGGGATAAAATACTAGAATCCGCTACTAAGATGATGATGGATATCCACATCTGCAAAAAGGTCTTTGAAGTGGAATATAGAGGGGAGATTGGTACTGGTCTTGGTCCAACTTTGGAATTCTATTCATTGGTCTGCCGGGAGTTCCAGAGAAGTACATTGGGCATGTGGAGAGACAACCATGACTTGGAGGGTGAAAGCTCTGGATTTGTGGTGGCTCCTTTTGGGCTCTTCCCTCGTCCATGGTCAGCTTCAAGTACTAAAGCATATTCTGAGGTGATAGAGAAGTTTGTTCTTCTTGGGAAGATAGTCGCAAAGGCTCTTCAAGATGGAAGGATTCTAGATCTTCCTTTCTCCAAGGCTTTTTGTAAACTTATTCTGGGAAAGGCATGTCTTATTTGTATCTATAATGGTGTAATTTTATATTTTTGCTTGATATGTCTATCTAATGGATTCTTTTCTATTTTAGGAACTTACTGTATTTGACATTCAATCTATTGATCCTGCCTTTGGTGGAGTTCTGCTAGAGTTTCAGGCCATTGTCGAAGAAAAATCACAAGATGTTGAGTTGAGCTTTAGGAGCTCAAAAATTGCGGATCTCTGCATTGATTTTACACTTCCCGGATATCCTGATTGGTTTCATGTTTCTGCTTGCAGTTCAAAGATGGTTAGTGTTTACCACCATAAAACTTTTACTCATGTTGAGGTTTTTGGTGATAAATCAGAGAACTTTCGTTAAGCTAGATTCTTTTATAGGTCAATCTGGATAATTTGGAGGAATATGTTACACTCATGGTGGATGCAACAATAAAATCTGGAATCAATAAACAAGTGGAAGCGTTCAAGTTCGGTTTCAACCAGGTGTGCATTTGCTCTTATTGCTTCCTTTGGTCCCTTAGTTTTTTATTCCATGATTTCTGAACTTTTGCATATCCAAGTAAATGAAATCTTTGTTTTTCAGCACGTTGTTGTCCTTCCTCTACTCTGTCTCTTAACCGATATACTACTACATAGTGTTTAATCACTCTTATTGGAGGTAATCCAGGTTTTCCCTATCAGCCATCTGAAGGCATTCACAGAAGAAGAATTAGGGCGTTTGATGTGTGGAGGCCATGTGAAGTGGAATGTATGTGCATTATACTTCTGTTTAACTAATGCAGGTTCTTTGCTGCGAACGCATATTTCCTCAATATTCATGCAGCTAAGTGCTAACTACTGTGCTTTTTGTTTCTCTCTCTAATGTTAGTCTGGTGAACTTGTGAATCACATCAAATTTGACCACGGGTACACTGTTAAGAGTCCTGCAATTGTGAATGTGAGTCTTAGTCTATTGGTTACTCCTGATTTGGGATTTTCGTGGGTCTTTATCTTTTTGTCTGACAGCCTTTTTCTCCAATAACAATCAGTTTCTGAAAATCGTTCAAGAGTTTAACGCTGAGCAGCAAAGAGCGTTCCTGCAGTTTGTTACTGGAGCGCCTCGGCTTCCTCCTGGAGGGTTCGGTTCTCTCAAACCAAAATTAACAGTCGTCCGCAGGGTTAGCTTATAATCTTTCCTTCTATTTTGCCTAAACCTCATATTATGTTGTGTTTATATATCCTATTTCTTGGCTGACAGCATTGTGGCAAGTGTGTTGATGCTGATTTGCCCAGTGTCATGACCTGTGTAAACTATCTGAAGCTGCCACCTTATTCTTCAAAAGTCAATGCCCTTCCCTTTCTCCCGTCTTCTCTTCAGTCGCTTCTTGGCTAAAAGATTAACTCAGTTTCATGCATTCATATTGCAGAAAGTTATGAAGGCGAAGCTCTTATATGCTATAACAGAAGGACAAGGATCATTCCATCTATCATGACACCTGCTTTTCGAATAAAAGACATAAGGTTTGATCAGCAGGCTGGTTGTGACTTGGTGAGCAAAGTGCAATGAGTTGGTTTGAAGTGCAAATTAAAGCACTGTTAGTGATTAGGCTAGCTGATTAACAAGTGGACTGAAAAACTGGAGTCTTTTCAATATTGCCATGGAATGTGTAGATAAATGTGTCTTTCTATAGAACTACCAGTGCAGATTGCTAGCTGTACAGCTATGTAGAATTTACTTACTGCTGGACTTGCTATGAATGTCAAACATGTGTATGTAAATATAGGTTTGATCATTATACAAAAGTCAATCATTACTGTTGCTCTGCATCTAACACAAAGCTGTTAAGCTAATACCATCTTCAATGGTGACGAGTGGGACGATGAAGCGTCGTCGTCGTTTTTGTTCCAGTGGTGGCGCGTCGTCGTCGTTTTTGTTCCAGTGGTGGCGCGTCGTCGTCGCCACGTCATTTTTTTTTAAAATTCAAAATCAAATTCAATCCTCATAATTCAAAATTCAAATTCATATTGAAAAATTCATGAGTACAAACAAGGTAGAAGGTAAAAAACACAAAATCGACACACTACATGAGCGATCATTCGCCATCAGCTGTTATTAGGGAACAAGAGTGTGCCAATGCACTATACGGGCAAGTTGTCGTAGTTTGTCATAAGTGACATATACGTGTACATCTTTGCCTTTTTCCTCAGATCCAAGTCTCTCGCCTTCAGCTCCATGTCTCTCGCCTTACGCTCCTCCTTCTTCATATGAATCTCCTTGAGTTGAGCTTCCAAGTACTCTGTGTATTTTTGGGGGTCGGTTTCTTTGACATACTTCATAAATTCATTGTTCATCTTGCCGGAAAATGAAAGGGGAAAGGGTGTTTTGGGAGAAGAGAGTTTTTTGAGTTTAATTAAGGGAGGAGGATTTGGAGTTGGGATGAGGTGAAGAATATGAAGATTGGGGGATTGTTTTATA